>BSQZ01000002.1:2485000-2530000 GCA_033239005.1 Lamellibrachia satsuma | reverse complement strand
TCATGTGACTGCGGTCACATGATAATCCTGGGGTCTGCATCCCTCTGAGTGTCCAGCCATCCCTTTTGAAATACTGGCCATCCTATTATTTTGGAAAGGTCGAGAAAGGGGGTTGGTTGATGCCCCCTGAGGATGCGAAACCCGGATATTTTACGTGACCTGACTGCGGTCCTGGGCCAGCTACTTGATCATGATCATGTGACTTGCGGTCACATGATAATCCTGGGGTCTGCATCCCTCTGGGTGTCCAGCCAGCCCAAAACGAAGTGTTTAGAACGAATGCCCCCAGGCCTTTTGAAATGCTGGCCATCCAATCATTATTTGAAAGGTGGAAAAAGGGAGGCTGGTTGATGGGTGACGTGTTTCCTTGTCCGTGCTACGAGACAAAGATCGCGTAAGGAAGGGATGTTGCAAGATCCCACTGCAGGGTTAATGCTTGTAATTGGTCAGCTTACATTCCCCCAGGCCCTTGGTCCCTGGCCTCCGGTAAGCTCCTAAGATGCATCGGTCAGTTCTTCAGACATAAACCACGCACAATGATAATACTATGTTTCAATTTATGACAAGACAACACAACGACTCATGTAATAAAAGCTTCATAGTTATTATTCATCTTGGCAATAAAATGGGACGGTCCGGCCAGATCTCACTTGGGCCAGCTGTGACACCCTGAGAACAGGATGCGAGATGTGGATATTTCACGTGACCGGACTGATGTCCTGGGCCAGCTACTTGATCATGATAATGTGACTGCGGTCACATGACCAGATAATCGTGGGGCGGCATCCTTCTGGGCGTCCAGCCATCCCAATAAGAGGTTCTTTGACTGAATGCCCCAAGATATAAGGACGAGGTGGAAAGATAATACTGAATGGTTGTCAATCAACAACCAACCTGTTGCAGTATCATAAAAGACAATTATTACTCATAATATTGACATGTGAAGCAATTATAGTTGGTTCTATCTACATACTGAAATACATAGTAGTTTCTCATGCAAGAATATATATATATATATATATATATATATATATATATATATATATATATATATATATATATATATATATATATATATATATATGTATATATATATATATATGTATATATATATATATATATATATATATATATATATATATATATATATATATATATATATATACAAGGAAGTCAACACGCATACCGCGACCGTATTGATCTTATTACAATGTTGGCCCAACCAAGCTGTGGTAGCTACTACTAGCTAGTTACTTTATCAACACAATACCCATTCTGTATTCGTTTTATAAGATCAAACGCAACTACAATCTAAAGTAGCACGCATTCAGTTTCAAAAAGAAAGGCGATCGTTGGCTTATCCAACAATTTTCATCTATGTTCGTAAATGATTTCTATATATTTCAGTGTTATACATAAACACATTAAAAAAACAATTTGATTTATTCAGCCATGTTGTCATCGTTGCAATAACGTTACTAGTAAAGTACCCCACTCTACACACGTTATCAACCCCAAGACATATCTAATGGTACACATACAGCAATTAATGGTATTTCTTTTGTGTGCGCATCATGGTAGATTCGGAATATCTGAGTAAATTGAGGCAACGCGGAGTGAACTAAATTGCCTAGGGTGTAATTGAGTCCGGCGTTCGAACCACTTTAATGCTTTGTCCCCATCGCTTACGACCTTATTTTATGTTTATACATGTTTACTCCTTATATTCAATCGTTTTCGTTTTGCCTTAATGCCGACACCTTTACAGTAAAAGTATCTGTAATTGCACATTCTTGAATAAATGCCTGGACACGTACATAATGAACTATACGAGATTTTCGGCAAACTAGCCTTCATTTTCTGTTGGTATGAAACAAGATAAATAAATTATTTAGCTAATGTCAGTTACTTCACGGTGGCGCACCAATCGTCATGGAGATGCGCTATATATTACGGGCTTTATTAAACCAATGCATTGCACAAGACGGACTAAAGGACTGTCAATCACGATCGCCTGGATTTCTGAGATTTCCTGTAAAAGCTGCCTTTAAAACTCCAATGATAATACATGCTCTTCCATGAAAGCGGAAATTACATTTAAACCAATACATTTATTTTACTAATGCTTGCAAACATTCACCTTACTATTGATCAAAGCACACGACTACCGAAACACTGTTGCAGAAACAGCTCATTGCGTATGTTTAGCATTGAGTTCAGGGCGAATTACTATGCTGCATACATCTGAAGTCAAATTACCAAGTCGGGTCATCATTGCTCGATTACTGTCACTGCACGCGCCGCTCGGCAAAATACAACGGGTACACGGATGAAAGGTAATTTGATATTCGTGGGTGGTCTGGGTTGTCATTAAGGGGGATGCTTTGTTATTTGTCCTTGATGGAAGAGCTATTGGTCCTTACGCTGATCATTTCTGATTAGACCCTACCACCTGCTTTAATAATCGTATGAACAGGACGGATATTCCCTGAATGACGTGTAATACGTATAATTAATTAAATCGATGTTGCTTTCATATGTAGTGTTATTTCGTTCATAATAATTCTTACAATTTTTTTTCGCAGGAATACACACACACACACACAAACACACAAACACACACACACACACACACACACACACACACACACACACACACACACACGTGTGTGCCGATAAATTGCAATGAATTCGGCCAAGAATTCGGAATGTAGCCCACTACCACTGACATAAATATGTGTGTAATGCTAATTAAACTGCAACTAAAAGTTTTTGAAAAGCGGGAAGTTTTAAACCAAGACTCTTATCTTACACGTGCTTGTAATACGCACCGTTGCGCATGTGTAACAGTGCGATCACGTTCTCCAATTATGCTGACATACATCTGAACTCAAATTACCAAGTCTGGTCGTCTACGTTTGATTGCTGTCACTGAATGCGCCGCTCCTGAAATTACATTTGTTACACAGACCAACGATAACTGGATCTTCGTGGGTGGTCTGATTTGTGGCTCACGGGGATGCTTTTTTATTTGTCCTCGATGCCAGAGCTATTAGTCCTTCTGTTGAACATTCCTGATTAGAACTTACGACCTGCTGTAGTAATCGTATGAACCGGCCGGTACTCGCTGAATTACGTGTAATATCTGTAATTAATGAAATCGATGTTGCTTTCATATGTGGTAGTAATTCGCTCATACTAATTCTTACACATTTTGTTCGCGTGAATTTGGCGAAGCCTATGGCGAATCCCATAACCTATGTTCAATTACTATGGCTGACTAGTAACTGCTTTAGTCGACAATACATGTACTATTCATAATAAAATAGAATAAAAAACAAAAACAATAAATTCGATATGTTAACACTACTGGTAATATGAGCACAAATTATTTCCATGAAACTAGTTTCAGGAAATTGTGTAGCAAATTAGCATGCCACTAGCAACACTTTTCAAATTGTCACTAAGTGAGGGAACAGTACTTTTAAAATGGGAAAAGAAAATATTACATGGCTAGTTTACAAAGGACGACAAAACGCGTGCAACTTTGGTGACATTTTATTGACAAGAACTCGGACACATACACCGAAAATACACATTCATAAAATATGTAACACAATAATTATAACAAGCACTAATATGTATTATTGCAGTATAATAACATTATTAATGTCTGTGTTCACTTCAGAAACAATGGGTCTATAAACCGTTATGTGCAATCTTCAATGTACAAAGGTACAAAGTATGTATGTATTGATTAGGCAACGTCAAATTGAACACATATATTTAATGTTAATATTTCCTGAAATCGTATGCACAATATCAATCAAACAAATCACCACGTCGACATATTTTCTAATACTCACTGGCCAATACGAATAAATGTTTGACATGGGTATACATTTGTCTAGCGCTAAATGCATAAGAATATACATGATATTGCCATAGGTCACATTAAGACATATTCACAACGAGAAGTATAGGTGTACCACCTAAATAAAATATCCGATGTTGCTTAACTGTTTGCTATTAGAAGAAAGTGTTTTCCAGATAGTGTACTTGGTAAAATTGTATTTGCTATCTATCTAACCACCATATTATCTCACAAGGCTAACGATAAATACCACGTTATCAACTTAAATATCAACGCGATATCTAAAAGTACACATTCAGCAATTAGTTGTATTACACTGATGTACCATGGTATATTCCGCACATTGCTCAAAGTATTTTGCCATTGTATGCAAATCTCGTTAACACTATCATGCCACTTTGGTCAACGTTGAACAAAAATAGTGATGAAACAATTTGTTGTTGACAATAGTTTGAAGTGAACCAAACGCATACATAATTCTATTAAAACTGCCATTAAATATGTTGCACCATCAAACACAATTGCATTATTTTTGGGTGCGCTAATTTCCTAGATGCATATGTTCCCTCACACACACACGCACGCACGCACGCACGCACGCACGCACGCACGCACGCACACACACACACACACACACACGTGTGCCGATAAATTGCAATGAACTCATCCATGCTCTTGAAAAGCGAAACGCGGAACATTTGATACACATGAGACACATGTTTGGCGACTGCACTCAAGCGTTCTTACACAGTTTGTCACTTCGTTATAGAGATGACACAACAAGAGTTGAAGACGAATTTGATATCTACATTGGGGAGGATTCGATTAGGGCAGTGAACAGGTCAAAGAGAGTGGACAAGAATGCAATTCGCAAGAACGTCGATAAACAGTATGTCCCACGTTAACAGGTTTGGATGAAATGCATTGCCTTGAATACGAACTTGCCCGGTTTCTATTCGAAGTTGAGTGCGTAAGTGCTCTTACACTTGCGGATGTGACGCGATCGCACGTCGCAATTCGGCTGGCTAATATATATATATATATATATATATATATATATATATATATATATATATATATATATATATATAGTGTTCAACATTATTTCCAATTGAACAACTGTGTTTATAATTTAGAATGGATGGTGGCCCCCACCAACACTTTCCCCATCTATCAACGATTTATCTAGCACGGATCCTTGCTAGTAACAATACATACATATATATATATATATATATATATATATATATATATATATATATATATATATATATATATATATATATATATATATATATATATATATATATATATATATTGCTGACTTCCGGTAAATGTGCTACGCTTTAGACGACACTGAATATTTTTTCTCAATTAATGTTCTGTTGGGGCACTCGCAGCAACCTTATTTTTTAAGCAACATGGGAACGTTTTCTTTAGGCTTAGTCGAAATGGTGGCATTAAAGCCAGGTAAACAAATGGATTTATGACAGAATTGAATAGTGATAAAAATACCCCGACCGTTTGCTTAACAGAGCCAAATTCGTACTCCACTACGCCCATGCTACCTAGTAAGTATGCCCAAGCGTCGTAACCGATGGTGAAGGCGAACATAACTGTCAATGTAATCGCTGTCTTCGTTACAGTGGACTGAGCTGCGTCGATGGCTTTTGAACACGTCATATTTGTTGCTTTCTTTTTACGATACAGGGTTAATATCACGCTACCATAAAGATAAACGTACGCTGATACGGGCAACAAATATATGGCAAAGAACCAAACAAAACCATTGGCGTAGAAAAGTTTTTCACCTAGAGGTCCCTGTATGTAGTATTCGCTGAGGCAGATACCGTCGTCGAACCGGACTTGAAAGAAACCCGGTGTAACGATAACCAGGACTGCAACGTACATACCAGCAATGCCGTAGTACATGGGTTTTCCTTGAATTTGACTGTACTTCAATGGACGACAAACGGCCACAAATCTTTCGACAGCGATTGCGGCCAGATTCCACACAGACAGCAAAATTGCACCCCAGAAGGGCGCCTGACCATGCCAGATGTGACAAACGACAGCATCGAAGTACGTATTCCCAGTCGTCCACATCGGTGGTTGCAGGAGCAAGATTATTCCCATTGCGCATATTGCCGAATCTACCAGAGCTTGGTGCTTCAGAAGCAGGCATATGGATGGCGAAAACATGTCACCGTTTTTTACGAGTGTAATAAACGTTATTTTGTTTACTACGTACCCAACAATGGATAGAATGAGCTGACTGCTGACCACCCATGTACAATCACACGGATTCACAGATTTTGTAGTTTTGTTGAATACTATGCTGTTCTCTGTCGTAATTGAACCACTGGTGCTTTCGTTATAGTGCTTAACCGTAGCGGTCTGAAGATAATCGCGCAAAGTCGTCTTGTCTTTCCTGTGCACGTTATCATGCGTCGAGTCGAGTGTTATTGCATCCAGAGTCCCGACAGTAATTGTCGATGTCTGCGGCGTTGCTACGTTTTTGGATCGTGTTGACCAACTTGTGGAAGATGCGTTTCCGCTGAATTGACCACATCCAGAGTGAAGCAGTAGATATACCAACAGTGTCACCCGCAGCGCCATGGCGTTTCGAACGTGACTGATATTTTTCTTCAGGCCTACTTAAATTTGTATCTATGTTATCCCTCCTCTGAAGATCAACCACGCAGCCGTGTATAGTGTCAATTCACTACATTCCCTGTATTATATATCTACTGTTAGTGATCGACCGTTTCCACACGCCGATTGTGTTCCTCTTATCACGTTCTCACAATATCATGTCCCTATGTTCTTCTCTATTCAGGTATTTGTGAAGTTGTTTGACACGTAACCAGGATCCGAGCATTTGATCAGTATGAAACCGCGCCATTGACAGCGGTCTCATCTCAGTTGTGGTACATATACGCGCATCAAGAGTTGCTGTCATTGGTCGAATCATATTAATGCCGGCTGTGACGCCGGCGCTGAAGGTATTACGATACTTGAGAAAACCCTGAATGACCAACATTTCATCGGTGTTATGTTACCTGCGCATATCCCGACGTCGTGCGTGACACGATACATATATATATATATATATATATATATATATATATATATATATATATATATATATATATATATATATATATATATATATATATATATATATATATATATATATACATATATACTGTTATAAAATGAAATATAGTAAAGTTTGTACATCGAAAGAAATATATATATATATATATATATATACATATATACTGTTATAAAATGAAATATAGTAAAGTTTATACATCGAAAGAAATATATATATATATATATATATATATATATATATATATATACATATATACTGTTATAAAATGAAATATAGTAAAGTTTATACATCGAAAGAAATATAATCAGGAATATTCAACAGAAGGAATAATAACGCTGAAATCACCGTCAAACAACAAAGCATCATCGTGAATCACAAACCAGACCACCAACGAATATTCAATTACTGGTAGTCCGTGTGCCCGATATGATTTGCGGAGCTACGCGTGCAGTAACAATGATACAACGTAGATTGAGCTACAGACCTTCAAAAATATCTAGACAAATTGGCCAAGTGGGACGAAACCTGACAAATGGAGTTCCATCATCAGAAATGTAGTGTCATCCACATAACCAGTTCCCGTAACCCCAAATACAAACAATGCACTCTTCACGGCCACATACTCGTAAAGGAGGACAACGCAACATATCTTGGTGTGGGTGTAAATAAAACACTGTCATGGAATGGCCATATAAATGGTGCTACAAAAATAGCAAATCCATCTTTAGATTCCCTAGGAAGAAATCTCAAAATTAACCATTATATATATTATATGTATATATATATATATATATATATATATATATATATATATATATATATATACATACCCATCTAGCTCTACAGTAAAACACTTGAAAAAAATGTCCTAAGACATTAGGACCGTTAGAGCCTATGTTCAGGTCTGAAACACCTTCCCGATTCTTGGTTTTAGTGTTTATATTTTTCCAAACTGCTTTATGGTTTGTCTTAGCTTCTGTTGCTAGCATCATGTGAGATTCCTTTTGCATCATCCTCGTTAATTTACGGACTTGATATCTAGTCCAACAGTATTCAGTATAGTATTCCCCTTCTTTTGTATCCATATAACCTTTCCATCAAGTGTGTTATTCCTAATGTTCTTTCCTGATTCCTTGCTTAGGGGTACTTTCCTTTTATGTATTTGATTCTTACTCACAAGTCAACGAGGGATGAATTCATCCTCTATCGTTATAATATATTCTTTAAAACCTAACCATTTATGGTTTATAGTGCTCGTGCCAAGTATTTCGCTCCAGTTTGTTTTGTCTAGTTTCGCCTTCATACCATTGTAATTTCATTGGCCTTAATGTTATTTAAGTCGTGCGTTATTTGCTATGTATGCATAGCACCTAAATGTAATGATAAGAACACAGTGGTCGCTCTTACCATGTGGGCTTTCGTACAATATGTCATCTACCATACCTTTTTAATTGGTGAAAACCAAATCGAGTGTTTTCGATGTATTTCCTAATCGCCCATTGGGGGAGTGTGACACGTTGGAAGAGAAAATTATCTCTTATAACTTCTTTAAATTTATTGTTTGGGCTACTAATATTTTATGAGAGTGTGTACCAGTTTTGCCAGTCTATGTTGGAATAAAGAAAATCTCCAAGCAAGAGAAAATGTGATTGTTTATAGCGCATTACCTCACTAATCAGTTCATTTAATTGTTCATTACTGGTGCCACTCCCAGGGCTTTTATATATATATATATATATATATATATATATATATATATATATATATATATATATATATATATATATATATATATATATATATATATATATATATATATATATATATATATATATATATATATCGTGTCACGCACGACGTCGGGATATGCGCAGGTAACATAACACCGATGAAATATTGGTCATTCAGGGTTTTCTCAAGTATCGTAATACCATCAGCGCCGGCGTCACAGCCGGCATTAATATGATTCGACCAATGACGGCAACTCTTGATGCGCGTATATGTACCACAACTGAGATGAGACCGCTGTCAATGGCGCGGTTTCATACTGATCAAATGCTCGGATCGTGGTTACGTGTCAAACAACTTCACAAATACCTGAATAGAGAAGAACATAGGGACATGATATTGTGAGAACGTGATAAGAGGAACACAATCGGCGTGTGGAAACGGTCGATCACTAACAGTAGATATATAATACAGGGAATATAGTGAAATGACACTATACACGGCTGCGTGGTTGATCTTCAGAGGAGGGATAACATAGATACAAATTTAAGTAGGCCTGAAGAAAAATATCAGTCACGTTCGAAACGCCATGGCGCTGCGGGTGACACTGTTGGTATATCTACTGCTTCACTCTGGATGTGGTCAATTCAGCGGAAACGCATCTTCCACAAGTTGATCCAAAAACGTAGCAACGCCGCAGACATCGACAATTACCGCCGGGACTCTGGATGCAATAACACTCGACTCGACGCATGATAACGTGCACAGGAAAGACAAGACGACTTTGCGCGATTATCTTCAGACCGCTACGGTTAAGCACTATAACGAAAGCACCAGTGGTTCAATTACGACAGAGAACAGCATAGTATTCAACAAAACTACAAAATCTGTGAATCCGTGTGATTGTACATGGGTGGTCAGCAGTCAGCTCATTCTATCCATTGTTGGGTACGTAGTAAACAAAATAACGTTTATTACACTCGTAAAAAACGGTGACATGTTTTCGCCATCCATATGCCTGCTTCTGAAGCACCAAGCTCTGGTAGATTCGGCAATGTGCGCAATGGGAATAATCTTGCTCCTGCAACCACCGATGTGGACGACTGGGAATACGTACTTCGATGATGTCGTTTGTCACATCTGGCATGGTCAGGCGCCCTTCTGGGGTGCAATTTTGCTGTCTGTGTGGAATCTGGCCGCAATCGCTGTCGAAAGATTTGTGGCCGTTTGTCGTCCATTGAAGTACAGTCAAATTCAAGGAAAACCCATGTACTACGTCATTGCTGGTATGTACGTTGCAGTCCTGGTTATCGTTACACCGGGTTTCTTTCAAGTCCGGTTCGACGACGGTATCTGCCTCAGCGAATACTACATACAGGGACCTCTAGGTGAAAAACTTTTCTACGCCAATGGTTTTGTTTGGTTCTTTGCCATATATTTGTTGCCCGTATCAGCGTACGTTTATCTTTATGGTAGCGTGATATTAACCCTGTATCGTAAAAAGAAAGCAACAAATATGACGTGTTCAAAAGCCATCGACGCAGCTCAGTCCACTGTAACGAAGACAGCGATTACATTGACAGTTATGTTCGCCTTCGCCATCGGTTACGACGCTTGGGCATACTTACTAGGTAGCATGGGCGTAGTGGAGTACGAATTTGGCTCTGTTAAGCAAACGGTGGGGGTATTTTTATCACTATTCAATTCTGTCATAAATCCATTTGTTTACCTGGCTTTAATGCCACCATTTCGACTAAGCCTAAAGAAAACGTTCCCATGTTGCTTAAAAAATAAGGTTGCTGCGAGTGCCCCAACAGAACATTAATTGAGAAAAAATATTCAGTGTCGTCTAAAGCGTAGCACATTTACCGGAAGTCAGCAATATATATATATATATATATATATATATATATATATATATATATATATATATATATATATATATATATGTGTGTGTGTATGTATTGTTACTAGCAAGGATCCGTGCTAGATAAATCGTTGATAGATGGGGAAAGTGTTGGTGGGGGCCACCATCCATTCTAAATTATAAACACAGTTGTTCAATTGGAAATAATGTTGAACACTATTATATATATATATATATATATATATATATATATATATATATATGTATATATATATATATATATATATATATATATATATATATATATATATATATATATATATATATATATATATATATAAGCCAGCCGAATTGCGACGTGCGATCGCGTCACATCCGCAAGTGTAAGAGCACTTACGCACTCAACTTCGAATAGAAACCGGGCAAGTTCGTATTCAAGGCAATGCATTTCATCCAAACCTATTAACGTGGGACATACTGTTTATCGACGTTCTTGCGAATTGCATACTTGTCCACTCTCTTTGACCTGTTCACTGCCCTAATCGAATCCTCCCCAATGTAGATATCAAATTCGTCTTCAACTCTTGTTGTGTCATCTGTATAACGAAGTGACAAACTGTGTAAGAACACTTCAGTGCAGTCGCCAAACATGTGTCTCATGTGTATCAAATGTTCCGCGTTTCGCTTTTCAAGAGCATGGATGAGTTCATTGCAATTTATCGGCACACGTGTGTGTGTGTGTGCGTGCGTGCGTGCGTGCGTGCGTGCGTGTGTGTGAGGGAACATATGCATCTAGGAAATTAGCGCACCCAAAAATAATGCAATTGTGTTTGATGGTGCAAAATATTTAATGGCAGTTTTAATAGAATTATGTATGCGTTTGGTTCACTTCAAACTATTGTCAACAACAAATTGTTTCATCACTATTTTTGTTCAACGTTGACCAAAGTGGCATGATAGTGTTAACGAGATTTGCATACAATGGCAAACTACTTTGAGCAATGTGCGGAATATACCATGGTACATCAGTGCAATACAACTAATTGCTGAATGTGTACTTTTAGATATCGCGTTGATATTTAAGTTGATAACGTGGTATTTATCGTTAGCCTTGTGAGATAATATGGTGGTTAGATAGATAGCAAATACAATTTTACCAAGTACACTATCTGGAAAACACTTTCTTCTAATAGCAAACAGTTAAGCAACATCGGATATTTTATTTAGGTGGTACACCTATACTTCTCGTTGTGAATATGTCTTAATGTGACCTATGGCAATATCATGTATATTCTTATGCATTTAGCGCTAGACAAATGTATACCCATGTCAAACATTTATTCGTATTGGCCAGTGAGTATTAGAAAATATGTCGACGTGGTGATTTGTTTGATTGATATTGTGCATACGATTTCAGGAAATATTAACATTAAATATATGTGTTCAATTTGACGTTGCCTAATCAATACATACATACTTTGTACCTTTGTACATTGAAGATTGCACATAACGGTTTATAGACCCATTGTTTCTGAAGTGAACACAGACATTAATAATGTTATTATACTGCAATAATACATATTAGTGCTTGTTATAATTATTGTGTTACATATTTTATGAATGTGTATTTTCGGTGTATGTGTCCGTGTTCTTGTCAATAAAATGTCACCAAAGTTGCACGCGTTTTGTCGTCCTTTGTAAACTAGCCATGTAATATTTTCTTTTCCCATTTTAAAAGTACTGTTCCCTCACTTAGTGACAATTTGAAAAGTGTTGCTAGTGGCATGCTAATTTGCTACACAGTTTCCTGAAACTAGTTTCATGGAAATAATTTGTGCTCATATTACCAGTAGTGTTAACAGATCGAATTTATTGTTTTAGTTTTTTATTCTATTTTATTATGAATAGTACATGTATTGTCGACTAAAGCAGTTACTAGTCAGCCATAGTAATTGAACATAGGTTATGGGATTCGCCATAGGCTTCGCCAAATTCACGCGAACAAAATGTGTAAGAATTAGTATGAGCGAATTACTACCACATATGAAAGCAACATCGATTTCATTAATTACAGATATTACACGTAATTCGGCGAGTACCGGCCGGTTCATACGATTACTACAGCAGGTCGTAAGTTCTAATCAGGAATGTTCAACAGAAGGACTAATAGCTCTGGCATCGAGGACAAATAACAAAGCATCCCCGTGAGCCACAAATCAGACCACCCACGAATATCCAGTTATCGTTGGTCTGTGTAACCAATGTAATTTCAGGAGCGGCGCATTCAGTGACAGCAATCAAACGTAGACGACCAGACTTGGTAATTTGAGTTCAGATGTATGTCAGCATAATTGGAGAACGTGATCGCACTGTTACACATGCGCAACGGTGCGTATTACAAGCACGTGTAAGATAAGAGTCTTGGTTTTAAACTTCCCGCTTTTCAAAAACTTTTAGTTGCAGTTTAATTAGCATTACACACATATTTATGTCAGTGGTAGTGGGCTACATTCCGAATTCTTGGCAGCGTTGTTTATGATTAGACGTAGAAATGTGTGTGTGTGTGTGTGTGTGTGTGTGTGTGTGTGTGTGTGTGTGTGTGTGTGTGTGTGTGTGTGTGTGTGTGTGTGTGTGTGTGTGTGTGTGTGTGTGTGTGTGTGTGTGTGTGTGTGTGTGTGTGTGTGTGTGTGTGTGTTTGTGTGTGTGTGTGTGTGTGTGTGTATTCCTGCGAAAAATAATTGTAAGAATTATTATGAACGAAATAACACTACATATGAAAGCAACATCGATTTCATTAATTATACGTATTACACGTCATTCAGGGAATATCCGTCCTGTTCATACGATTATTAAAGCAGGTGGTAGGGTCTAATCAGAAATGATCGGCGTAAGGACTAATAGCTCTTCCATCAAGGACAAATAACAAAGCATCCCCCTTAATGACAACCCAGACCACCCACGAATATCAAATTACCTTTGATCCGTGTACCCGTTGTATTTTGCCGAGCGGCGCGTGCAGTGACAGTAATCGAGCAATGATGACCCGACTTGGTAATTTGACTTCAGATGTATGCAGCATAGTAGTTCGCCCTGAACTCAATGCTAAACATACGCAATGAGCTGTTTCTGCAACAGTGTTTCGGTAGTCGTGTGCTTTGATCAATAGTAAGGTGAATGTTTGCAAGCATTAGTAAAATAAATGTATTGGTTTAAATGTAATTTCCGCTTTCATTGAAGAGCATGTATTATCATTGGAGTTTTAAAGGCAGCTTTTACAGGAAATCTCAGAAATCCAGGCGATCGTGATTGACAGTCCTTTAGTCCGTCTTGTGCAATGCATTGGTTTAATAAAGCCCGTAATATATAGCGCATCTCCATGACGATTGGTGCGCCACCGTGAAGTAACTGACATTAGCTAAACAATTTATTTAGCTTGTTTCGTACCAACAGAAAATGAAGGCTAGTTTGCCGAAAATCTCGTATAGTTCATTATGTACGTGTCCAGGCATTTATTCAAGAATGTGCAATTACAGATACTTTTACTGTAAAGGTGTCGGCATTAAGGCAAAACGAAAACGATTGAATATAAGGAGTAAACATGTATAAACATAAAATAAGGTCGTACGCGATGGGGACAAAACATTAAAGTGGTTCGAATGTCGGACTCAATTACAACCTAGGCAATTTAGTTCACTCCGCGTTGCCTCAATTTACTCAGATATTCCGAATCTACCATGATGCGCACACAAAAGAAATACCATTAATTGCTGTATGTGTACTATTAGATATGTCTTGAGGTTGATAACGTGTGTAGAGAGGGGTACTTTACTAGTAAAGTTATTGCAACGATGACAACATGGCTGAATAAATCAAATTGTTTTTTAATGTGTTTATGTATAACACTGAAATATATAGAAATCATTTACGAACATAGATGAAAATTGTTGGATAAGCCAACGATCGCCTTTCTTTTTGAAACTGAATGCGTGCTACTTTAGATTGTAGTTGCGTTTGATCTTATAAAACGAATACAGAATGGGTATTGTATTGATAAAGTAACGTTTGAAATACGTAACAAGTTAATTACGTGTACTCTCTTGTGTTCATAAAAGAAATACGAATTTTAATAACACGGTATTACACGCAAGACCAACACATCCTTGGTACAGGTAGTAGTAACATATTAATGAAGGTAGTAAAGATGGAAATAAAGTGGTGGTTTAATTTCTTTGCAAGTTGACAAAAAATTCCAATAAACATGTTAAAGCTTAGTGTTTTTCTAACAATTCTATGGTGTCAAATTCATAACTATTCTCCACGATGTTTTGAATTTCTACGATGGATATATATATATATATATATATATATATATATATATATATATATATATATATATATATATATATATATATATATATATATATATATATGTATGTATATATATATATATATATATGTATATATATATATATATATATATATATATATATATATATCATATATATCATATTCAACCAATGAAGTTAATGCACGCCACGGAAGAATTGAATATTGATGAGGACATAATTAAAAATACCTTAATAATTTTAATATATGTAAATCAACAGACCAGATGGTATTCATCCTAGGTTGTTGAAAGAGTTATATAATCATTTATGTAAACCACTAGAAAAGCTATTTAATAATTAACTACCATAGGAATGGAAACAGGGAAAGATTTCCGCCATAAATAAGAGGGGTAATCGAACAAAGGCAGGACATTATTGACCATTGAGCCTAACAAATATAATATGCAGATGTATGGAACACTGTGTCAAAGACCATAGTGCCAATCATGGCGAGAAATAACTTATTCAATACTGAACAATTTGGTTTTATTAAAGGTCATTCTACGGTACTCCAACTGTTAAATGTTGTGAACTCATGGACCAAAGCTTTAGATAGAGAAGAATCTATAGACGTAATATGTCTAGACTTCATGATAGCATTCGACACTCTAATCAATCATAAAAAAGATTGATAAGGAAATTTAAAGATGGATACAGGCGTTCTTTTCTGACCGTCTACAACAGGTCAGCGTAAATGGTATAACCTCTGAGTGGGCAAATGTAACAAATGGAATTCCGCAGGACAGTGTCTTAGGAACGATCCTATAGTTTCGAATGTATATATGTTTGCAGATGCAACAAAGGTTTTCAAAACGATTAATAGTTCAGACGATCAGCATGCACTACAGAACAATTTAGATTATTTAACATCTTGGTCAAGTCAAGGATTATTAAGGGTTCACCCAGATAAATGTAATTTGCTGCACGTACGGAAGCTAATACAGCAAGAGTATGCTTCTAACCTGAAGATAGATAACACTGCCCATAAATTAGCAAATAGAAGAACAATAAGACATTGGTGTTGTTATTGATTCAAACCTAGAGTTTGATAAACAAATCAATAAAAAAATAAACAAAGCAAGCAGTTTATTGTCCATTGTGAGAACGATTGTTTCCTGATATCCAATCTACACTGATCCTTTGTGAGTGAGAAAAGCATATTTCTATCAATGTTTTCATACCCATTCAATATCTTAAAAACTTCAATCTCATCTTAATCTCTTTGTCGCTAAAGTTGTTAAACCACATTCTTTTAGCCGTTCTTTTACATTTATAATAATGATGATTATTATTATACATTTATATATCCGCGGTATGTGATATCCATCCATACACAGTCCTGAAGCTTTCGTGAGACTCGGCGGTCATTGGATGCATGAGCTCAGCTGGGAACAAGCAGCGCGTGTTTTTGTGAGATTTCTAGTCAAAACAGGATTTAAATGTCCAATCATTACAAATTCGTTTTTCGGAATAAACCCATTACCTTGCATAGAATGTCAGCTAAGCTGCAATTAAACATTCCGAAAAACGTATAGTTTTTAAACGAACACATTTATTGTATTAATGCTTGCAAAAAACTTACTATTGATCAATTGTAGCGAAAGACTGCCGACGGTTGTAAGATATTCACGAAACAAAAACCATTGGTGAGGCTTTATCGTGGGCTGTCGGAAACACCTCACCGCGTATCTTTATGATCAACTATTATTCTGACATACATATCAGGTCACATTTCAATGTTGGGTCATCTAAGTCGGATTGCTGCCGCTGGAAGCCCTTAACTGTAAATTACATTGGGTACCCGGGCCGGCGGTAATTGGATATTGTTGAGTTGTCTGGCTTGAGGTACTCGAGCATGCTTCGTTAATTTTCCTTGATGTCAGACATTAGTACTTGTGTTGAAAATTCTTGATTATACACTACAACCTACTTTAATAGTCATAAGAGCTGGGCGGATACTCGATGAATTACGTATAATGCACATCATTATAACAATCAAAGTTGCTTTCATGAGTAATGGTAATTATTTCAGATTCATTCTCACATATTGTCACATACATTCGTGCAGATATGGTTAAACCTAGGTCGAGTCGCTTTACCGCAGCGCACATAGCACAACGATAATAAATAAACATTTTTTTGTTAATGCTTTTTTAATTACGACAAATGGATACAACGAACTATTGTCAACATTATCTACTAATTATGTCAATGATAATTTCGTGACTCCAATAATATATAAGCAGATTTGGTATCTTTCATGCATTTACTGTAAATATGTTATATTCATGATTACGTTGATGAGATAAATTAAATACTTTTTTAATTTCGCTATTACGATTACAACGTACATTGTTATCAACCGTAATGTGCGAATATATTGTGCTAACAATTGTATATTTTTATATGTGATAACAACAATATAACTAGCAACAATGTCCACCACAAAACACATACAAAGCAATGGAAACAGTCACATTGGAAAAGAAAACAATTGTCGAAAGACAAAGTTCGTCTGCCGAAATAACACACATAATGTAATAATGACAAAAACACAACGATTTATATTATATGATATGTTACGTAGAAACTTTGAAGAACATAAAAGGTTATAACCTAGACGACTGCGAAAAATGCAGTTGGTATCATTCATGCATTTACTATACATGATAATCATGATAACGTTGATGAGATAAAACAATACTGCATTAATTAAAAACGATTACAGCATAAACTATTGTTAACCTTCAGTGTGCGAATATGTTGTGCTAACAATTGTATATTTTCCACCTTGATAACAACTCTGCGACAAGCAATTATCTCCAACTCAAAACTTATTAAAAACGTCGGAAACAGTCACTCTGGAAAAGAAGACAAGTGTCGATATACACATTTCTTCTAACGAAATGTTACACGCTTTGTAATAGTGATTTAAATTCTGGATGACTCTGCATATGATGTTTCGCTCAGTTCTGTGGAGCTACACGTCTCGACAGTATCTTTTACACAACAGGAGAAAGTCTTCCTCAAGCTGACGCGAAATGACGGCATAAGAGCTAGATAGACAAAAGGGTTGACGATGGAATTGAACACCGAAAAAAACACCCCGATCTTCTGCTTAGCGGATCCAAATTCGTATTCCACCACGCCGGTGTATCCGAGGACGTATGCCCATGCGTCGAAACCGATGGCGAAGAGGAAGATTCCTGTCAATGTAATGGCTGTCTTCGTTATAGTCGACTGTGCTGAGTCGATGGCTTTAGAACTGCTTACACTAGTGCTTCTACTTCTACGATACAGTGCTAACACCACGCAACCATAAAGATAAACGTACGCTGTTACAGGCATCAAGTATACGGCGAAGAACCAAACCAAACTGTACGCGTAGAACACTGTTTCGCCTATTGTTCCCTGTATAAGGTATTCACTAAGGCAAACACCATTGTCGAAGCGTACTTGCATGAACGCTGGCAGAATTACGAACACGTTTGAAACATACATAGCTGCAATGCTATAGTAGGCAAATTTTCCTTGAATCTCTGCGTGATTAAAAGGGCGACAGACGGCCATATATCGTTCGACAGCGACACTGGCCAAATTCCACACAGATAACAAAATAGCACCCCAGAAAAGCCCTTGACCGTGCCAGAGATAACACACGGCAGCATCGAAGTACGTGTTTCCGGTCGTCCACATTGGTGGTTGCAGCAACAGGATTGTTCCCATTGCGCATATCCACGAGTCTACCAGTGTCTGGTGCTTCAGGAGTAAGCGAATGGCAGGCGAAAACATGTCACCGTTTCGTACGAGTGTAATAAAAGTCATTTTGTTTGCCACATACCCAACAATTGAGAGAACAAGCTGGCAATGGTCCAACAATTCTAGCCACATTCCAGCGACTGACTTCATCGGGTCAATGGTTTGGTTGAAATTTGTGTTGTTTTCGGTTGTAGTGGATACACTTACATTCTGTTCGTGAAACATATCGCCGGATCTGTTAAAACCGCTGACGAGATCAATATCCGATTTGGTTGTGTGTTCTCCATGGGTGACTCGTGGAGAAGTCATAGTTGTCTCTATGTATCCGCCACGTGTTGGTTTTCCTGTGGTGTGTTGACGTCTTCGTAGTCGTATACCTGGCGTTGTGTAATTCCCTATTTCACCTTGTGATTTCTCGCTCAGGGACGAAGCCTGATTCGCTTCAGTGGTTATTTGTTCGGACCAATTTGTGGAAGTAGCACGTCCTCGTGAAGCGCCACTCGACGAGCCAATTAGTGCGCATGCCATCAAGGTCACACATAACCCTACGTAGTGATGACGTCGATTCACATTTTGCTTCATTTTAACGACTGTCCATCAACAACGGTGTTTCGACAAATGATATTCAAGTCCTATTTTCTTTGTTCATTCCTCGCTGTTGTGTGCCCCATTCTCACAATGTAGGCTACTCCCCGAGTATGTCCAGTGGTCATTGCTTAAATTACATCAATCAAGTTTCTACATTTTCCGATTGTGTTAGTAATACCGACTTGAAGCATGACGCGTTCTTGTTCTCGTGAAAACGACAACAGTCGTGTCGCGGTGCTGCTATTTTCGAACTAGTTGTGTTGTTCACATTGCAGCGCCAGTGACAATAAATACATCGCGCTAGCTGCTTGCACCATCTGTCGACAGTCATTGGTTGATTAATAATTACGCTCTCCACAAATGTCATAATATATTCAACATTCATATTTACGGTGCTGGTAGCCGATGTTTGCGACGTGGCGATTGCGATTTTCGAGTACAATTAAACTAGCTATGTCAGTGTTGTCATCTTCTTTTGACCGTTTATCTCGTACTGGGAGTGTCCGCTCGGATCTTCCTCCGCCATGATGTCCTATTCATTGCGTCCTCTCCCACAATGTCTGCTATGTCTCCCTCGCCACATGTATCATTATTAGCCACTGTCTTCACCTGCTGCAAGATAAGTGATTGGTTACCGTGTCTGCATTCAATCCCTCACAAAGTTTCTCGTGACAAGGACGAACCAGAGACTGGTGTTGGACGAGGCAGACACAATGCAGATGTGGGGCATAATCAAGATGCCAATATTGATTGTTGCTTAGGAGAGGACCCCATAATCGATGGAGCATCTGTTAGTGTGGCCTCTCCTACCAGAGCCCTATAGTCTAGACGATTTTGCAGTTTACAATCCTTGTTCCAGAACCTGTGCTGCCAAGGGGAGGGAGGAGCATAGTAAAGAAGACAGGAACATAATATATGAGAAAAACGAATTAAACGTTATGGTAGACGATATTGAACGTCACATACACGACATATGGAAATATCTAGAGATTAAGGGGGTGAGGACCAACAGTTTATATTTAAAATAGGATGGTTTCCTTATTCAATACGTACTAGAGCCAACCAGATGAGATAATGTATTAGATATGAATGTCACAATATATGAACCAATAGGTGAGAGTGATCATAATCAAATGCATTTTTACATCAATGTAAAATCAGAAAATAAATATAAAAAATACAGTAGAAACTTCAACAAAGGTAAATATATAGCAAAGCTAGGTTGGAATAAAATGCTGAAGAATAAGACAGTAATTGAATGTTGGACATTATAACTTATGAAATGGTGTGTATCATTGAAAACATTTTTTGCATTGAAAAAACAAGGAAAACGGTATAGAAATAAGCACTTTTTAAAAGAAGCTAATAGAAAAATAGCGTACAAGCAAACTGTGGAGGGTTTATATGCGTACCAGAAGACGAGACAAGGTTGGACCACTAGAACATAGTGATGGAAATATAATATCACAAGGATTTTAATGGCGGAAAGCCTAAATGGATACATCCGTTCAACCTTTACGTAAATAGTTCATTACAAGTTCCATATGCCAGATTTCACTTAGCTAAATCGGAGTATTTAGAACAGTTAATTGTACCTCCTGTCATTTTAACTTTTTAAGAGGAGATACGAGATTTTAAGATACTGAATGGGTATAAAAAATTATGATATCAATATATTTTTCTCTCTCAAGATAAATAGTAGAACTAGAGGACATGAAACAACATTAGTAAATAATCAGTGCCGGGAAGTATTCTTTCTCGCAGAGGACAATACATGAAGTAACATTAGTAAATAATCAGTAACATGAAGTACTCGTTCTCAAAGAGGACAATAAATGAAGTAACATTAGTAAATAATCAGTGTCAGGAAGTACTCTTTCTCACAGAGGACAATACATGAATGGACCAAATTATCTACACAATGTGAAACTGCTAGCAGCGTGAATATGTTTAAAAACAAGGTTGACACATATATCAGGAGGGCGGGTTACACATACATGAAAAAAATTTGACTCTCGATTAGCCAATGTCAATTTGCCACATGAGCCATTGTCTTGGATGGCAATCTTGTTAAATATTGAGTGTAGCGAATCGAGAAGATGAAGTCCCGTGTTGCGTTTTCCATCCACCGGCAGCTTCCACGCATTCTTTATTTATCACACTGTTTTCACCTCTATATACAAAATGTTCGATCCACGTTAATCAGCTAGTTACGGTATCTATGCGCACACTCTTTACTAGAATGCGAAATGAGGTACATATGTTTAGTAGACGTGTAAACATGGGATGCCGTCGACCAGAAATTGACTTAGATTATTTAACTTAATTTCATCATGCCAAATCGAGGCTTAATGTCGGCCGCTCTGAATAGACACGGTCTGCGTCGCACCATGAGCAGATGTCACTTATAATGCACGATTACATTCGACAGTCCTTGCGATAAAGTTATTGCTTTTGGCAATATAATCAATCATTTTCCATTAACTTTGCATCTACCGTAGCAAATGTCTCGATCCTGTATTAAGGGATTCACCCAGATTGAATCTGTTTCTATAGCCTCTGCAACAAAAGCGCTGGATGACTTGGCAGACGCATGAGGCAATCAAAACGTTCCACGTGGATCCAGCGGCAGCTAGCATCCTGACGTCGCTCCATCTTCTCTTGACCAGACGTAGATCACTGTCGTCCTCTTTTAACCAATTTATGTCCACCACAATGCAACAGTAATTGGGAGATCAAGAGTTTTTTCTAGCATTTAATCTGCGTTAAATGCGTTACCCTGTAAAAAATACTGAACTGTAAGCTGTCAATGAAACCGGTGAAATGGATGATGAAGATGTGGTGTTTGTGTGATGCTAACACCGGATACTGCATCACATTTCGTGTGTACACTGGCAGGGAGGAGAACGCAGATATGGACATCGGCTACCGGGTCATCATGGGACTGATGCAGCTATACCTGGGCAAAAACCACCATATCTTTGCAGACAACTATTTCACATCGGTGCACCTGTCCAAAGCTCTTATATGTGTGTCACCACTCGCTCGAACAGCAAGGAATTCCCGAAATCACTTGCGACAAGACGCCTGCGACAAGGTAGTCTCGCCCTGTGACTCAGAAGCGACATAATAGAACGAGCAATCAGTATCAATTACGATATTTTCTTACACTAATGACAAAATATCCGAGATTTGAAAAAATAGCAATCAAGTGCACCGGACGACATCACTCGTCTTCGAACAGGTAATGCTCGAGGCAAAGAACGCGTACTAGGCGTGTTGATTTAGTAATATGGAATGTGCAGTGAAATTATGATTTCGCAAATTACTATACAGTTATTGTTATTTTGTATTTGATATTTCGTCAGAGACTACCAACAAATAAACTTATGATGTAGTTCACAAACAAGGACAGCAGTGATATTTTAATTTTAAGTAAATAATTTTGTATACGCAAAAACCGGATGGCTTGCATTGAAATTCTAATAAATCGAACACTAGTACATAGGGAGACTATGGCTAGTTATAGCACAAACAACATCTTTCAAGATTGCATTTCGAATTGATAACGGATAGAAATTAGCAAGTGAAAAAATGCAGTACACATTTGCGCAATTATACTTTTTATGTTGTGTAATAAAGTGTTACAATTACACCCCGATGTGGGGTAAGTGATAACAGAATATATGTCTAATCATTGCTGCAAATTGTAAAATACCAGTATACGAAATTAATGGCTTTAGATTGTTTTAATACTTATCTGAGATATATGATTGACTTGACCGTGCAAATGATGTAATGAACAGAATCATGTTAATTACAAAAAAACGTTTATTAATCGCCGTCCGACTCAAAATGGATGCCACTTTCCCAGCACTTCGCCTCCCGAGTGACATTTCTCTCACAATAGAGATAAGAATAATATTTTATGAGGTTTAATGAGAAAACAACTGTGTTACACTTTCACGGCCATCCGTTGTGAGGAAGTGAACGGTCACACGACACAAAGCATACATTATACATGCATACGTAGTTAAAAAAAAGAATGGTTGTTTCTTCAATAACCGTCTCCATTCTCCCCGATATATCGCCCTCATTCTTCACTCCCGCCATGTTTCTCTTCAAACAGGCCTCCCGTCCCGGTGTCGGTCTTCCTCTTCTAATGTTACCCTCCTCTCTAAGCGCATCCGCTCTCTTCGTCTCTCCAGCCCCTTTAGCCAGCTCATCATCAGCTTCCTCGTGAAACTCTCTTTCACACCAACTTCTTCCCTCAGCTCCACAATTCTTTGCTTGTCTATTCTTTTCACTCCCGCAATTGTTCCCTCGCAAACTTGCAGTTTCTCTTTTTGTTTTTCGGTCATCGCCATGGTGTCTGGGCCGTATAGGTAGGCTGGTGATACGAAAGAGCTAATCACCTATCTTTATAGCTTCCGAGATATATGTTTCCAATCACCCCTTCCACTTTCCTCAAAGTACTCGCCCCTGTGTATTCTCCTGCGAATTTCGGTCTCCGTGCCAAGTCATCTGCGTATGCCAACCTGCGGAGAATGTCTCTTACTCACTTTCCTGCTGATCACCTCCACCATTGTGAAGAAGAACGGTGGGGGTAGAGCACTCCCCTGTCTCAGGCCTGCGTCCATCCTGAATTATTCCGCTATCCCCGTTCCCGCAAACTATTCTACATTTTGTCTCTTCATACGCGCCTTCAACCGCCCTCATCAAATGGACTGCTGTGGCATCAGAGACATATGACATTTCTGGACAGTTAACCTGACAACGTTTTGTATTACATGGACAATATCACATGTGCAGATGAAACCTCTTGTAATAAAGCCGTTTTCTATGTATACCTTTAAGTAAGTTATTGTTTTCACGAATCTTGTGTTGTGTTGCGATGCACCAAATGTTTAATATTCAACGAGACTTCTCTAAAACCAGTGTTGACTTTAGTCGAGAGCATCATTGGCGATGTGAACACTGTACAGATAAGCATTGGTAATACACTCAGGTATTCAATACGTTGTAATTTTATTGTGTGTAATAAAAACGTATATTTTCAGTGGTCACATGTAGTTCACCTTTCATATGGACACATTGCTACTTCTATATGACATCTAGCGTTATTAAGTACGGAATTTGTACATTACCACCTGACAACAGGATCATTTATAAATTTTCCCTTTGTGTGTAGCTGTCAAAAATACATAAACTTCACGTTTGCTGCGCATTCAGTTCTTGATCCATAGCCCAAATTAGATATTTGCATGTGCAGCGAAGCTAATATTATTTAAAGTAAATTACAAGGCTCTCTCCCGCCGCCGCCGCCGCCGCCGCCGCCGCCACCGCCCCGGCGTCCACTAACACTAAGACAATAATTAAACTGGTCATGTATAACATACATCACACAAACTCGACGTAGGCCGTCACATTCCCAATACTGGCGTAATGTTGCATGTCACCACTGCCACAGCTTGATTATCAATTCAAAATGAACAGTTGCGGAGTGGTTGCCTGGGCAACGTCATTGTTGTTTACGACACGTCATTGCAACTGTGAACTTGAATAACGTATCATAGTTTCAAACAAAAACAAAACGTTATTTTCTTCCTATACAAATGTTCAATGTAAACACTATCCACAGTTGTATGGAATTGAAATAGAGAGGTGTGTTGACAAAAATTAAGAGTTTGCCAAATAAAAACGGCCTGAATAAGTGGTATACCTGAGTTCAAGAAGGCGCAAGAATAACGGCCGGTCTACACGAGCAATTAGTTGGCTTGACGGATGGAATCAGTCGTGAAGACACGATCATGAGACCGATTAGCCAAGCCACATATGTAGATACGATTTGACGTAAATACAATATAAAAACTGTTATGTTAGCATAATAGTTGATCCTGATATCACCGCTAAACTTAACCAGCTGTTTCCGCCAGCCCACAATGAGACCTTCGGAATATTGTTTGCTTTGTTTGAAAATCTGACAATTATTTGTAATTGTGTACTACAATAAATACAAATTTTAATGATCAATACGATGAGTTTTGCAATAATTGGTACAATAAATGTCTTGGTTTAAAAAAATATCCGCTCTTCGGAACGTTTAATGTCAGCTTAATTAGCACGCTATGCATGTTGTTGCCACTGGTATTGGTGTACATTCCGGACAGCGCATTTGTCATGATTAAGTGTTTAAATCCACTTTGGAAATCACGCAAAACCACGAGCTGATTGTTCGCAACCGAGCCCATGCATCCAGTGACGGCCGAGCCTCTTGAAAGCATCAGGACTGGGTAAGACCATCATTCGTGACACCAAAAACCAATGATGGATAGCAAAAGCCTCGTATATAGAGGAATCCATCGAAACTAACTAAAATAAAACCTATAAAATGGTTAATCTAACGAAACTAACACTTTATGATAATCGAAGCAAACATCGAGTGTTTTTCAAATATACTTTCAGATTCATAAAAACAAACAATGTCAACACATCGTTTAAACGATACAGAGACGTTGACTCTGTTAAACCCAATTAATGGAGGTGTATGCAAGTATATACAACACTAATAAACAATCAATCATCAATGTTAATAGCAAGAATACATTCTACATCAAGTATTCATAAGATAGGGTGTGGGTGAATGCCCACTTTGAATTGAAATGTGTTGGTCATATTCAACGTCAGAAAGTTACAAATATATGGCTTAGTGTAACATAACAAAACGTTGTTCACTAAACATAATTGTTTAATTGGAACTAATGTTGAAAACTTTACATAATATATCCGTGTACGAGTCTATTATATATTGTGGGTTGCTACAGCCGATCGCATCAAATCCCCAGGTGTAAGTGCACTTACGCTCTCATAACCAGTTAGTGCACGGAAGCTGAGCCGGTTAATCGTCACAGACGTGCAAGTGTAACATGTAGGATGTGCAAGTATATCATGCATGTATTGGGTAACATTTCTGCTTCTTTGCCTTTGCCTTGTATCAGTCTGGTGTCAGCCTCTTCATAGTTTCCCTGACATTGTCTCCCCTTGCAGATCTCGCATCTGTAGCATCAGATAAACCGCCTTATATTACCAGCTCCTCTCATTCATGTACATGTTCCCTTTCTTCGTGATGACCTCGTATAAAATCCGAGGAAATTCGTATCCAATGCAATTAATTGGCATGACATGGCTTCTTCACTCACTTTGACCGGGACATTGCCTTTATTGAACCCTCCACGATGTAGCGACCACATTGCACATCAACTCGTGTTGTGTGATCTATACAGTAAATTTGTGTATGAACACATCAGCGTAGTCGCCAAACGTTTGGCACCGATGAGGCTTTCTCTAGAGCTTGTATGAGTTGACTATCTATCAGCACACTTGTCTTCATGTCAACAACTGAGGGTGTGCGACGTCCAACCGTCAAACTGCTGAATTAGCTCCAATTTGTTGTTTTGATTGAAAACATTGAGCAATCGCTGCAATAATTTTTTGTCAACTTTTGATAATTATAAGTACATTATGTTTGGTAAAAACGGTTCCATTGCGTCATGAAACCATTCAGGTTGCCGGTTCATGTTTGCCCGTGCAAGTTCATGTTTACCGGTGCCGGTTTTTGTTTACCCGTGCAGGTTCATGTTTGCCCGTGCACATTCATGTTTTCTCGTGCATGTTTGTGTTTACCCGTGCCGGTTTATGTTTACCCGTGCCGATTTTTTTTTAACAGTGCAGGTTCATTTTTACCCGTGCAGATTCATGTCCACAAATGCCGGTTCTTGTTTACCCGTGTCAGTTCATGTTTACCCATGCCAGTTGATGTTCTTCGTGAAAAGGCCAAAATGCGTCCAGTCCAACACAAACTCTACTTCTCCGAAGAATTCAGCCACGCTGCAATTACTGCGCGAAGAATATTATCTGGTGGTAGTGGTGGATGTGGTGGTGGTTGTGGTGGTGGTTTTGATCTCAACCACCATATAAAGTAAGTATTTGACTGGTGTTTCCCAATCTATTGAATATATGAATGCCGTTGGTCCAAATCGCAATATTATATTGCGTTATCAAGACAATAAAATATGGCCGTCCTCCGAACGGGATAGCTTAATTGGTAGTTCGTAAAGGTTTACACAATTGCAGGATACACAACTTTACCACATACATATCATACATATAATGTGCTGCCAGTCAAAATCTTGATGGCTTCTTGTAACTCTCGAAATTCCGACGCAACACTGGCAGTGATAGGACGATCGAACATTAAATGACGCCTAAACGAAGACCGTGATCTACAGCTGGTCAACAGACGATGGACTGACTCATGCGTCTCCATATGCGGGAGCTGCTAAGTTTAAATAAGCCAAATCATATGTCCAGCGGTTTTGTTTGACTCCTTTCAAACAGGGTCGAAACATTTTCTACTGCACATCGAAAGCTAATGGAAAATAATTGATTATTTTGTACATTTTGTGTAATATTGCATCATAAGTGACATCTGGCGCAAAGTAGACCATGTTTATTCATAACGTTCGACATTCACCCTCGATTGGTCGTGATGAAATTCAGTTATATGGCCTAAGCTGATTTCTGATCTATGATATCCTGCCTAAAAAAACGCGCGCACACACGCAATCAAAATGTTTTGAAAATATCCCTCGCAAGCAAAGACATTGACAATCTATTTAATTAAGAAAATGTGTGGAAAACATAAATTATAAATGATGTAAATATTCACGGTATCAAAAAGCGAAGCGGAGAAACACACCTAAACACATGCCCACACTCGAACACACACACGCGCGCACGCACGCAAGCACGCACGCACAAACACCTATATTACGAAAAAAAACGAAGTTTCCCCTGAATTAAAATGTTGCTAGAGTATTCGCTGTGTATAGCTGCAAAGTGAATGAATCCAATTAGTGGTGTTATCTCTCAGTATGACAAACAGTAACATCATGAGTGTGCTGCTTTTCATTCCGCGAATTAGAGTGGCGATTAAGGAACACAAACACGGTGCGACCTAGGACCGGCATCGTCTAATAAATGACAGTAAGAAAATACCTCTTAATTCCAGTAAATAAGCATACACTCATGCCAAGTACAGGTATTTCATTAATTTCGTACGTCTCACGGCAGTTATGTGATATGCGCAGGTAACATAACACCGTGGAAATGTTAATCTTCCTGGGTTTTCTCATAATAAGTATTATAATGCAACCAGCGCCTCTGTCGCAGCCGCCACCAATGAGAATCGACCAATGACAGCAACTCATGATGCCCTTATATATATTTGTATATCAATACTGAGATGAGTCTGTTTTCACTAACGCGGTTGCACGCGCAACAAATGCTCTGATGGTTGTCACATTCCAAGGCAACTTGACACTTACCGGAATAGAGACATGCGTTAGGACAAGAAATTGTGAGTACGTGACCACAGGAATACGTGGGAATGTGTATCTCACAGTAAAGACAATTGGTGTTTGGAAACAGTCGATTACAAACGGGCAATACATAATCCCGGGAGGTAGTGCATTTATATTATGCACGGTTGCGTAGTTGATCTTCAGAGATAGGACAGTATAGATGAACATTGACAAAATATCGGTCACATTCCACACACCATGGCGTTGCGGGTGACACTACTGGTATACATACTACTTAACCCTGGATGTAGTCAATTCAGAGGAAACGCACCTTCCACAAACTGGTCCACAGGACACAAAGGCTTAGCAACGAAGACGCAAGAGACATCGACATTTACCGCAGGGTCTCAGGATGCAACAACATTCGACACGAAGCAAGATAACGTGCGAAGAAAAGACAATAAGACATTGCGCGAATATCTTCAGGCCGATGAGACTGCTAAGCCCTATAAAGAGAACAACATAGTGTTCAACCACTCCACAGAATCTGTGAATCCGTGTGATTGTTCGTGGCTGTTCAGCAGTCAGCTGGCTCTATCCATTGTTGGGTATGTAGCAAACAAAATAACATTTATTACACTATTAAGAAACGGTGACATGTTTTCGCATTCCACATGCCTACTACTGAAGCACCAAGCTCTGGTAGATTCGTGGATATGCGCAATGGGAATAATCTTGCTCCTGCAACCACCAATGTGGACGACTGGAAACACGAACTTCGATACTCTGGTGTGTCACACCTGGCACGGTCAGACGCCTTTCTGGGGTGCAATTTTGTTATCTGTGTGGAATCTGGCCGCTATTGCTGTCGATAGATATTTGGCTGTTTGTCGTCCTTTGAAGTACAGTCAAGTTCAAGGAAAACCCATGTACTACGGCATTGCTGGTATGTACGTTGCAGTCCTGGTCACCGTTATACCGACTTTCTTTCAAGTCCGGTTCGACGACGACATCTGCCTTAGCGAATTCTACGTACAGGGACCTATAAGCGAGCAACTGTTCTACACCTATGGTTTTGTTGTTTTCTTCGCTGTATATATGTTGCCGGTAGCAGCGTACGTTTATCTTTACGGCAACGTCGTTGTTACCCTTTATCGTAAAAAGAACTCAACAGGTATGAACTGTTCAAAAGCCATCGACGCCGCACAGTCCACTGTAACGAAGACAGCGATTACATTGACAGTAATATTCGCTTTCGCCATCGGCTACGACGCATGGGCGTTCCTCCTAGGTAGCACGGGCGTGGTGGAATACAAATACGGTTCTGCTAAACAAATGGTTGGTGTGTTTTTCTCACTTTTCAATTCTGTCATCAATCCGTTTGTCTACTTGGCTTTAATGCCATCGTTTCGACTAAGCTTGAGGAAAACCTTTCCATGTTGCAAACAAAACAAGGTGGCCACGTGCGACCCAATCGAACATTCTGAAACTCAAAACAGAGGGCTGTCTAATGCGTAAATTACCTTTCAAACGTGTAAATGTAAAATATCTTCCAAAGCAGTGAATCAATAGTGTGAATGTATGATCATCGCAACAACTATCTAGTTTGTTTCAGATATATTTATATACTAAAAAAACACAATCAAGATTTCTTAAATTTACCATCGCAGGCGGAAAAATTTACTTTGTTAACCGTAATGAATTTAGAAAATATGTGGAACAAGAGCTATATATATATATATATATATATATATATATATATATATATATATATATATATATATATATATATATATATATATATATATATATATATATATATATATATATATATATATATATATATATATATATGTATGTATAACAAACAAAGTAGAAAAACACTCCCAAACACATGCACACAAACTTGCACACCCACAATCATACACACAGAACACACACGCACACGCAGGTACGCACACTCACTCACACACAAACACACACACACACACAAACACACACACACACAGAGACACACACAGATAAAAAAATATTTCGAGTTTGTTTCAAATATACTTTAAAATATACAACACAATCAAGATAGGTTGATCACATATATGTGTTGATCACATACATCACAGACAGAAACATTGACTGTAGAAACATTGACTTATGTACCAGGCTGTGCCGAACTGTGGTAGACATTTTTGATACTAAATGTTATTATTGTATGCACATCGGCAATCCTTGTTCGAATTGAATAAAATTTAATTGCCCAATACCAACCTACCAAAAATAATAAATATGTATATATCGAAGAAACAATAGGAAATGTGTTTAGCACAGCTAATAAGTACTAAATGGTGTTTGGTGGTGTACGTATCAAAGACAGCCAATACACTGTTCAGTTCATTAACTACTATTGCTTTCTGTCATCTGGTTCTACTGCTTTATTTTTATTTGAAGCACTTATCCGTATCAATATCCTCATAACCATTCACTATTTTAAACATTTCTCTTTGGTCTCCTCTTAGTCTCTTTTTCTCTAGTGTTATCAAACCACATTCTGACAAGCGGCTTTCATATCTAAATTCTTTCCGTTCTGTTGATCTTATTTGTTTGTATTCTATCCAGCTTACCCATGTCCTTCTTACGTAATGGCGTCCATGCCTGTATACAATGTTCCTATAGCTGTATACAGTGCTACAATTAGCTATTTCTCCTGATATGCTAGAGTTCTCATAATTAATCCTATAATTGTATTACCTTTTCAAATAGCAATTACATATTGCAATGATTATTTTATGTGAACACTAAATGTTACTCCTTAGCCTTTTCTTTTGTGGCTCTACCTAGCACAGCACCCCACCCCCATTTTATATACTTTGTCCATATTTCCATGTCCTCTGTCTATGCATTTACACTTCCCAAAATGTAATAACATTTGCCATTTTTCAGATCATTTAACCGATGTATTTAGATCATGCTGTAAATTATGTTTATCTGTATAATTTTTTATTGCAATTTTTTTGTCAAAGGTTCTTTCGCATTTTCTTATTTCACTGGTATGTAGGTTAAGAGCATCTTTGTAGATTGTACAGTCTTCTCCATTGCCAGTAACTTGATGTATCATACAGCATCTGACTGTGAGCAAATTTTGTAATAGCCTCGTTTGACATATGTTTCTTCGTAGGCATTTTCCCATGTTTTCTTGACTGAAGACATTTTTCTGTGATGTTGTCCATATCATCTTTAAAACAGGTCCAACATTCTGTTGCTGTTCTGTTCTTCAGCAATGTTATTACAATTCTTTACATATGTTATCATCTGTTTATATTTGCCTTTGCTGAAGATTCTCGTCGATTTATATATATATATATATATATATATATATATATATATATATATATATATATATATATATATATATATATACTTCCTACTTTTACTTTTATAATAAAATAAATCTATTTATGATCGCTTGTACTCGACGGTTGGTTCCAATATGATATTTTGAGTAAGGAAAGTATCATTTGTTTGAGGTGGAAGCAGATTGTCGTCAACCCCAGCGCTCTCTAATAATTTCCATTCTAATTGGTTCAACTCACCCATTATAACACATTCCCCATGCTCGCCTCCCTTATAGCATGTTGTATTTTTTTTATAGATATTTTTTATTTAATATGCTTAATTGATTCTTATATAATATATAAAATTACACCACTTTCCCTTCTCTCTCGCATAGCCTGGCAGTGCTAACTCGGCATCTACTATACCTTTATTTGCACATGATTATGTGATGCATATTACTTCAAGGTCAATATCTGCTAACTCGTGTTTTTATTTACTCTGCTCCTGAAATTTAAGCAAATTTTTCATTTTCCGAAATAATTGGTGAACATTTCTTTGCATGTTTATGTAAACACCGTTGAGTCAATTACATTTATTGTCATCGTGTTAGTTTGTGTGATAGCATAAAATTATACAACATAGTATATTGTATTTAGGTGGTACACCGATACTTTCGTTGTGAACGATATGAAAGTGAATATGTGTAAGAGTGACTTATGACAATATCGTTAGCAGTCATGGTGGGTTTACTTAAGTAATTAGTGGATGCCAAATGTGTACTTCGGTCAAACAATATTATATGCGTATTTAGCCAGTGATTATTAAAAAATATACCGATGTGTAGATTTTGTGAACTGGTAGTTGTTTATCGGGCTTTGATTATTGTTATATAGTGGGGCATGTTTGTCATGCCAGTTATGATTATTATGTTATATATATATATTGTGTGTGAATGTGTATTTTCGGATTATGTATTTGTATTGTTGTCAATAAAATGTAGCCAACGTTATATGAGCATTATCGCATCAAACAAGTTGTTGGCAGACGCAGTAGGTTTGATTTGTTCCTCGGTCCTTTTAAAAGGTCATGCTTGCTTTTTCCATTCTAAAGATACTATGCCCTCCTTTACTGACAATTTGAACGTTTTCGCTAGTGGTGTACTAATTTGCTGCGCAGTTTATTGAAATTGTTTTGATGGTATGCTATCAATTCGAGATGACGTATTCGTAATTGACTTGGCTATCATTTCAGGAGTTATAGATAATTGATCTAAGTCATTTTTTTTACCTCCATCAATGCAATTACTAGCAAGGGTGGCAACGTTATCTATTTCGTGGTAAATACTGAAATGAAATATATCTCCGAAATGTTTCATATGCCAATTACATTTAGTGTATTTGTGTTGATGTTTTTTCTGATAGCAGATATTTAAACAACATAGGATATTGTATTTAGCTGGTGCACTTATACTTTCGTAGTGAGCGATGTGAAAGTGAAAATGTCTCACAGTGAATTATGGCATTATTTACTTCAGTATATAGTGGTAGCCAAATACCACTGTCAAACACACATACGTATTTGGACAGTGATTATTAGAAAATATATTGATGTGGTGATTTTTCTTGGACCGGTAGTTATAATTATTATGTTATCTATTGTATGAATTTGTATTTTCGGAGTATGTGTCGGTATTCTTGTCAATAAAAGTCACCAACGTTGTTAGTGCATTATCATATCTAGGAAGTTGCAGCCAGACGCATTAGTTTTGACTTGTTCCTTGGTCCTTTTTAAAAATAACCGTGTAATGATTCTTTTTTGTTTTTATTGTAAAGGTACTGTTCCCTAATTTAGTGACAATTTGAAAGTGTTTTGCTATTGGTATACTAATTTGCTGTACAGTTTCCTGAAACTATTTTTGATGCTGCTCAACAATCTCTAGATAGTTAAACTACGTATAATACATTAATCACAATTATCAACAGATAAACATCAAACACATAATTTAACTCATATTCTCTGATCGTTGTGACACTTATTTTACGCCAATCATGGTCTAACAATATGTTCAATCACTTGGTGAAACCATGTAACTGTCGCTGCTGTAGTATCCTGGGAAATATGGGTCGTTCAACCAACCCAGTGGCTCAACTAACACTGCTTTCCAATATATATATATTGATTTGTCAAAATCTTTCGACACTGTTGACCATAAAATACTCACATAGGAACTAAATGATTATGACATAAAAGGCACATCACTTAATATGATTAAGAATTATTCAAATCGTAACAATAACTGCTATTTCGGTCGCGTTTCCACATCGTTCCAAACATTCTCACACACGAAAACATCTACTGTCTGCCCGTCAATTGAATGTCCAGCAAACAACAACGATGGACTGGGCAAATGGAAATAAATCAAATACACACACATAAGCACGCACGCACGCACGCACGCACGCACGCACGCTCGCTCGCAAATGGAAATAAATCAACTGAACAACCTGCAACATGCAATTAAACTGACGGTCAATATATATATATATATATATATATATATATATATATATATATATATATATAAAGAAGAAGCTCACGATGGTAGGTACTACTTATAGGCAATACGTAAGACTATCTGTGTGTGTGTGTGTGTGTGTGTGTGTTTGTATATAAATATATAAATATATATATATATATATATATATATATATATATATATATATATATATATATATATAATTCAGTTTCATTCCTTTAAATTGCCTCAACAATTATTACATCTTATATATTTCTCTGCGACCTCGCTGTTTCAGCTCCTCCATTCTATGTGTCAGCTTATATCTCCACTAAACTCAGTTAAACTCAGTTGCATGCCAACCTCGCCCAAGCTTTATTCATCCAATAAAAGCTACACCCTATTTCGTGAGCACGCTAATACACCACAGCGCGACAACCCTGCGTGCACATCGGGTAATAAACGTCACCTTTGCATTTGTCACGATTATACAACTCGCTCTCTACACAAGACGGCGCTCCTGGTTGTCAGTCCGAGTGCCCAGTTAACCAGTAAACGTGTTACAGCGTGCAGTCTGGCACAATAGAGTTATGCAGTCCTTATAGTTTCGATCACAATCACACAACGTGAATATTATTATTAATGAATTGCGTTCCGTTTAACACTGACGTAGTCGAAACAATTTCAATACATTACTAGGCGCTTAGACACGTTAAGTGATTCATTTCACCATCGTTTGTGGGGCGCGATGGCATACCAGTTAGAAGGCCGGACTCTCATTCGAGTTTCAAATCCCGAGGTTCAAATCCCATTGCGGTCGCTTCGAACCTTTGGCAAGTTTGATCACCCCACGTTGCCACAGTTCACTCAGCTGTATAAATGAGTACCTGGCAATACAGACAGTGGTGGAAATATGAACAAATAGTCTTCGCGCAGTAAAACAGCTTGGCTGAATGCTTCCCAGAGAAGTTGAGATGGCCTTGGAATGAACAGGTCTGCTAGGGGGTGAAGTGTAAAGCGCATTGTGTGGTCCTACGGACTGGATACCGCGCTATATAAGAACGTTTCTTTCTTTCCAGGGCCGAAGGCTGAGACCAGAAGCTCAGCGGCATGGGATATTCGAGGCTTCGATTGATGTTAAAGGGAAACAAAAGACATGGGTTTTCGGCAAATGCACCAATAAATGTTACTAAAACTCACCCCAGTGGTTTAATAGGGAAAACTTAATGCAGAACAACAACGCAACGCAAGTCCAGTGTAGCGTGCAATAGGACAAATTAATGACAACTTATTAATCCACATATCAACAACCGTGTATGTATTCACTTTCAGTCTTACATTCATTATCACACAATCTTAGTCCGTGGCTAAATGCCGGACCCAAAATGTTATCGACATACATTACAAACAATTGCCTGACATACCAAGACAGCCGAACGACATTGATCACGATATTAGTTACATACGGCGTACAATTGATACATGTAGTATTACACTGGCTAGCAATGACAGTTCATGCCGTACCCGTGTGGATCATCCCGCCATAACATTTTCGCAAATAACTTATCGTAGATTAAATGTAATACCAGTATGTGTAATAATCCACTGGGTTACTTAAGAACCAATATGATTACTGAGCCAAATCGATTTTTTTCGCTGGCTGATAATTGAGTGCTGCGTGGATGCACCATTTGCAACTAGCGCCTCGCTTAATGACCCGGCGAAACCCGCTGTTTGTCAGTTACTAAAGCTGAACCAATTACAACTACAATTAACAATACCACGGCAGTGGTTTACTAGGAAAACACTTTTTGAACATACATCTTTATTTCAGGGTCCGCGCCATACATAACCCTATGTCACGTGTTCCGTTGTCTGCCAATATGCACTCGCCAAATGAAAATATGTTTGTATATATGACAATATGATATGGCCATGTTGTTTGCGTCTGAACTCAACTTATGTAACATGTTGGTCTTTGTTTTCTTAGCTAGTCCTATTACCGACACAACTGCACTTTCTGACTTTGCGTTGGTTCTGTGTATAAAGGCAGCTCTTAATGAGTCACAAGGTAGTCTCTAAGTTACCCGATTTCATAGAACTGCGCATGCGTTTCGTTTATCGGCCAGGCTGGTTAATATGTCAGCCCTCCGTTAACCGGATAAATAACTGGAATCCCCCACTTTTAGGACACATTCTGAAAAAAACACTGCCTTGATATTATCGATTTTTTTAAAAATAATTTTTATTATCTCATTTAGGTGAATCACCCCCAAACCACGACTTTTGTTTCGCGCTAAGCAACATATATTCTGGTTATATCTCTCGCCCGCCTGAGAGCATTGTTGTTCTATGTTGCTATGTTGTCTTTTCATTTATTTTAGATGGATTCCTGTATATTTATTATTATTATTATACATATATAATAATAATTATTATTACTATACATTTATATATCCGCTGTGTGTTATCCATCATTGGATATTGATGTCACAAATGATGGATATACACAGTCCTGAAGGTTTCATGAGGCTCGGCCCTCATTGCATGTATGAGATTAGCTAGGAACAATCAGCGAGTGTTTTTGTGAGTTTTCCAGTCAAAACTGGATTTAAACTTCCAATCATTACATATGCGTTGTCCTGAATGAACCCCATTACCAATGACATCAAAATGCATAGAATGGTAGCTACACTGTAATTAATCATTCCGAAAAGCGTATAATTTTTAAAAGAACACATTTATTGCAGATGTTATTTTCAGATGTTCACGAAAAAAAAAAAAAAACCGAGGTGTCATCGTGGGCAGTCGGAAACACTGCGTATTTTAATGAGTAACTAGTATTCTGACATGCATATGATGTCAAATTTCTATGTTGTGCTAACAAGTGCCTATTTTCTTCCTTGATAATAACTCTGCGACAAGCAACTATGTCCACCACAAAACATATAAAAAACGTCGGAAACAGTCACACTGGAAAAAACAAGTGTCGATATCTAATTTCTTCTGGCGAAATGTTATACGCTTTGTAATAGTGATTTAAATTCTGGACGACTCTGCATCATTTTTTATAATGTTTTGCTCAGTTCTGCGGAGCTGCAGGTATCGTCAGTGTCTTTTATGCAACAGGAGAAAGTCTTCCTCAAGCTGACGCGAAATGACGGCATTAGAGCTAGGTAGACACATGGATTGACGATAGAATTAAACACCGAGAAAAACACCCCGATCTTCTGCTTAGCTGATCCATACTCGTATTCCACCACGCTGGTGTATCCGAGGACGTATGCCCATGCGTCGAAACCGATGGCGAAGAGGAAGATTCCTGTCAATGTAATGGCTGTCTTCGTTATGGTCGACTGTGCTGAGTCGATGGCTTTAGAACTGTTCACACTGGTGCTGCTTCTCCTGCGATACAGTGCTAATACCACGCAACGATAAAGATAAACGTACGCTCCTACAGGCAACACGTATACGGCAAAGAACCAAACCAGACTGTACGCGAAGAACAATGTTTCGCCTATTGTTCCCTGTATGAGGTATTCACTGTACCAAACACCATTGTCGAAGCGTACTTGCATGAACGCTGGCAGAATTATGAACACGTTTGAAACATACATAGCTGCAATGCTGTAGTAGGCAAATTTTCCTTGAATCTCGCCGAACAATCGAGAGAACAAGTTGGCAATGATCCAGTACTTCTACCCACATTCCAGCGCCTGACTTCATCACGTCTGTGGTTTGGTTGATATTGGTGTTGTTTTCGGTTGTAGTGGATACATTTACATTCTGTTCGTGAAACATATCACCCGATCTGTTAAAACCTCTGATGAGATCAGTATCCGGCTTAGATGTGTGTTCTCCATGTGTGACTTGTTGAGCAGTCGTAGTTGTCTCTATGTATTCACCACGTGTTGGTTTGCCTGTAGTGTGTTGACGTCCACGTAGTGGTAAACCTGACGTTGTGTAATTCCCTATTTCACCTTGTGATTTCTCGCTCAGGGACGAAGCCTGATTGGCTTCAGTGGTTATTTGTTCGGACCAATTTGTGGAAGTAGCACTTTCATATGAAGCGCCACTTGACAAGCCAATTAGTGCGCATATCATTACGGACACACATAACTCTACGTAGTGATGATGTCGATTCACGTTTTGCTTCATTTCATCGACTGTCCATCAACAACGCTGTTCGACAAATTATATTCAAGTCCTATTTTCTTTGTTGAATCTTCGCTACTAGTGTCACCTATTTGAGCTTCTCACAATGTAGGCTACTCCCCGAGTACGTCCACTGGTAATTGCTTAGATGACATCAACCAAGTTTCTACATTCTCCGATTGTGTTAGTAATTTTGTCAGTAATACCGACTTGAAGTACGTTTTCTTGTTCTCGAGCCAGAGACTGGTGTTGGACGAGGCACACACAATGCAGATGTGGGGCATAATCAAGATGCCACTATTGAATGTTGCTGAGGAGAGGACCCCATAATCGGTGGAGCTTCTGCTAGTGTGGCCTCTCCTACCCGAGCCCTGTATCTAGACGATTTGGCAGTTTACAACCCTTGTGCCAGAACCTATGTGCTGCAAATGGGGTGGGAGGAGCACAGGAAAGAAGACAGAAACATAATATATGAGAAAAACTAATTAAAGGTTATGACAGACGATATTGAACCTCACATACTTGACATATGGAAATATCTAGAGATTAAGGGTGTGATGACCAACACTTTATATTTAAAATAGGATGGTGTCCTTATTCCTTACGTATTAGAGCCAACCAGATGAGATAATGTATTATATATAGTGTTGTCTTCACAAAATGAATGTCACAATATATGAATCCATAGGTGACAGTGATCATACTCAAATGCATTTTACATCATTGTAAAATCAGAAAATAAAAATAAAAAATAGAGGAGAAACTTCAACAAAGGTAAATATACAGCACAGCTAGGTTGGAATAACATGCTGAAGAATAAGACAGCATTTGAATGTTAGAACATTATAACTTATGACATTGTGTGTATCATTGAAACTATTTTTCCATTGAATTTTTTTCCATAAGCACTTTTTAAAAGAAGCTAATAAAAAAATAACGTACAAACAAACTGTGGAGGGTTTATATGCGTACCAGAAGACGAGAAAAGGTTGAACTAGAACATAGTGATGGAAATATAATATCACAAGGATTTTAATGGCGGATAGCCTAAATGGATACATCAGTTCAACATTTACATAACAGTTCATTACCAGTTCCAGATGCAAGATTTCAGTTAGCTAAATCGGAGTATTTAAAACGGTTAATTGTAACTCCTGACATTTTAACTAAGACAATAATCAATGAAGGATAATAAATCATTTGGAATGGACGGAACTCCGCCAAAACTACTAATGAAGCCAGAACGACACATTAGTCTACTACTTCCAATATTGGTCATTCATTAAAAGATGGAGTGGTACCGTTTGAATGGATAAAAAACTAACATCCTACCATTATTTAATAAAGGCTTCGATAAATAAGTCGAATTAAAGACCAGTATGTTTAACATCAATAATTTGTAAATTATTATAAAGGTTGATTAACGATCAATGGACGTCCTTGTAAACCATACATTATTAATTAATCTAAACATGGATTCCTAAAAGCGTGCTTAACAAACATGTTATGTTTTTTGGAAGAAATCACTAAGTGGATAAACGAGGGATCAACCGTAGATATTAAAAAATGTCTACTTAAATAAAAAGCCCATGAGATCGGGAAGGCATAATCGACTGAATAGACAAATGGCTGACTGACAGAAGACAACGTCAGCGTTTGTTGTAGTAAATGGGAAGGTTTCAAATTGGAGCTTGAGTGGGGTACCAAAAGGATCAGTATTAGAATCTTTATTATTGTTAATAAAAAAATTATACATCAATAACTGTATCGATAATATAACACGTAACTTACAATAAGTTGCGGTTGACACAAACATTTTAGAAAGGTTAACAATGATGGTGATACACACCATTTACAAAACGATCTAGACAAATTAGATAATTTGTCTGAAAAATGGCAGATGTTATTAAATTTTGGGAAATTTACATAAATTCATGGCACGGGAACTTGGATGTAAACTATAAAATGGGAGATACTGTTCTAGGTTCCAGATAAGTATTTAAGGGTACAAATAAATGTTGATATGAAAACAATGTGCTATTGCATTTTCAAAAGTTAATAAAATTATTGGGTAGATTAAGAAAAAGACCTAATTATACTTTGTAAAAAGCAGTGCTTGGGCCGTTTGGAATACTGTATACAAGCTTGGATACCATACCGCAAGACGGATGTAGATACGCTTGAACGAATGCAGAGGAAAGTAACTGAAATGAGTTCAGAATTGAGATACCTTAGATATGAAGAACGCTTTAAACTGTGGTTTAACAACTCGTTCTCACATAGGACAATACAAGAAGTAACATTAGTAAAGAATCAGTGTCAGGAAGTACTCGTTCTCATATAGGATATTACAAGAATTAACATTAGTAAATAATAACTGTCAGGAATTACCCTTTCTCATAGAGGACAATACATGAATGGAACAAATTATCTACAGTTTGTGCAACTGCTAGCAGCGTGAATATATTTAAAAACAAGGTTGACGCATATATCAGGAGGGCGGGTTACACATAAATGAAAAACAAGTGGACTCTCGATAAGCCAATGTCAATTTGCCACTTGGGCCATTGTCTTGTATGGCAATCTTGTTAAATATTGAGTGTAGCGATTCGAGAAGATGAAGTGCCGTGCTGCGTTTTCCATCCACCGGCAGCTTCCACGCATTCTTTATCACACTGTTTTCCTCTCTTTTCCTCAAAATGTTCCACCCACGTCAGTTACAGTATCGATGCGCACACTATTTGCTAGATAACGAAACAAGGTACATATGTCTAGTAGACATGTAAACATGAGGCGCCGTCGACCAGAAATTTACTTAGACTACTTAACTTAATTTTATCATGCCAAATCGAGGCAGAATGTCGGCCGCTCTGAATAGACACGGTCTGCATCGCACCATGAGCAGATGTCAGTTATAATGCACGATTACATTCGACAGTCCTTGCGATAATGTGATTGCTTTTGGGCAATATAATCGATAATTTTCCATTAACTTTGCATCTAACGTAGCAAATGTCTCGATCCTGTATTAAGGGATTCACCCAGATTGAATCTGTTTCTACAGCCTCTGCAACAAAAGCGCTGGATGACATGTGTAGACTTAGGAGGTTCTGCAGACACAGACGCATGAGGCTGTCAAAACGTTCCACGTGGATCCATCGGCAGCTAGCATCCTGACATCGCTCCATCTTCTCGTGACCAGCCGTAGATTATTGTCGTCCTCTTTTTTTACCAATTGATGTCCACCACAATGCAACAGTAATTGGGAGATCAAAGGTTTTTTTCTAGCATTTAATCTGCGATAAATACTTTACCCTGTAAAAAATACTCTTCCACAATGTACATTTATTTCCTCATTATTTGTAAAGGATTTCCCTTTAATGTTTTCTACAATGTTTAGCACTTCTTGCTCGTTAGTGGCATGGATAAATATAGAATCATTAGATATAAAACGGATATAGTCATATATACTTGTTCCATTTAATCGTGCATTAATTCCTGGCTAGATTGGGTCCAACATTTAGATTGAAATCGTTAAAGCCACTGGGGTATATAATCTTTATGTAAGGATTATATTGTCACCGAACAATGAATCTGGAAAATACTTGTTATAACTTTGACCCTTTTTAATTACCGAATTCAGCATTTTCCAGGTTCATGTGATATCGTAGCGATGCTATTCGAGTAATTTGCAACAGTGGTCATTGTTAGCAGCAGACATGCTGGCCAAGGTGAGGCCATTGATCACTCGCTGCGGCGAACGTTTCGATCGCGTCTTCCACGCTTCGCAGACGTACGCGATGATTCAGTTGAACGGGCGACTGAGCTGGAAGCTGTCAATGAAACCGGTGAAGTGGATGCTGAAGCTTTGGTGTTTGGGTGATGCGAACACCGGATACTGCATCACGTATCGTGTGTAGACTGGCAGGGAGGAGAGCGCAGGTACGGACCTTGGCTACCGGGTCATCATGGGGCTGATGCAGCCACACCTGGGCAAAAACCACCATGTCTTTGCAGACAACTATTTCACATCGCTGCACCTGTCCGAAACTCTAATCTATATGGTACCACTCGCTCGAACAGCAAGGAGTTCCCGAAATCACTTGCGACAAGGTGAATCTGCGAAGAGGACGATGACGGGAGGGGTGCTGTGAAGGAGGTGCGCCGAAAACGTCAGCTGATCGAGCTGCTGGATCAAATGCATGCGTATTTTCCTATCGGATGTTTGGGGCGTCGATGGCTGAAATATCTCTTCTGTGGTTTCCTGACAATCGCCGTCGTGTGTACGTTCTGTGGGTGGCATGCAATCCGCCATTTCCATCTAACAAACGGCTGTTTGGGCACAGATTATATAGTAAAATGTTGTTGTTGCTCTTCACCAACATCTCAGCCAGAACAATTCCTCGAAGTTCCACAAGACCTGTCAGGACTGGATAAAACGGTTGCAAAATTGTTAGCAACATTGTTATGAACTCGCCTACGTTTTGACCAGAATAAAAAACTTGATTTCATAGAAGCATCCATAAAAACTAAAACCTACACAAAAAAAGATGAACATGTTTTGCTATGTTGAGTGACCACTTTTACGCTAACGCGATCGAACTCCCTATCTAGACTTGAAAGAGTGCTCGCCCAACAATAAAATAAATTAAAATACAATAACACGTTTAAGTTGTTATATGGTACGTAATATATTATGAAATACAACCTTTATGTGACAATCTCTATATTTTACTATAATAAAACATTACCTCAAATTGCTATATACAAATATCGTTTTCTCTGCTTGGTACATGATTTAACGCTTTAAACGTTATACAAATTTGCCGCCCAAATGGATGACTAAACCGCCAATTATCTTACATACCGCATTTATGACGTTCTTCTCCCACGCTGTATTGCTACGTATACGTATTATCCCCGGTTGGCGAGTGGCTCTTCGGATTACATGATTAATCTTTTACTGGATGTCGTTGACAAAACGATGGGGAAGCGTTACCGTGCAAATCGCGACGGTGGTGACCTCTTGACAACGGTACCCCAACCAATGAGCATATGCGAGATTTTTCACTAGATGTCGCTACCGCGTTGACGTCTGCCCACTACAAGTTTCCACGGTTGGCCCATCGTTGACATGAAGTCAACACGCATACCGCGACCGTATCGATCTTATTACAATGTTGGCCCAACCAAGCTGTGCTAGCTGGGAATTGGACTACCTTTTAAAATTTGAAGTAACTATAAATCCATATAAATTCGAAATCAATATAATGCTTACGTTGGTCTCCTCTTAATCCCCAGTTAGAGACCATTCACAATTGTCGATATTTACCCATTCGTATTAAGCTTACTAAAGGTGGAGTGGGGAACAATAATTAATTCATTAATGCATTTCGACATCGTAGAAATTCAAAACATCGTGGAGAATAATTATGAATTTGACACCATAGAATTATTAGAAAAACACAAAGCTTTAACATGTTTATTGGAATTATTTTGTCAACTTGCAATGAAATTAAACCACCACTTTATTTCCATCTTTACTACCTTCATTAATAGGTTACTACTATCTGTACCAAGGAAGTGTTGGTCTTGCGTGTGATACCGTGTTATTAAAATTCGTATTTCTGTTATGAACACAAGAGAGTACACGTAACTATCTTGTTACGTATTTCAAACGTTACTTTATCAATACAATGCCCATTCTGTATTCGTTTTATAAGATCAAACGCAACTACAATCTAAAGTAGCACGCACTCGGTTTCAAATGGAAAAAGGAAATCGATCGTTGGCTTATCCAACAATTTTCATCTATGTTCGTAAATGATTTCTATATATTTTAGTGTTATACATAAACACATTAAAAAAAACAATTTGATTTATTCAGCCATGTTGTCATCGTTGCAATAACGTTACTAGTAAAATACCCCTCTCTACAAACGTTATCAACCTCAAGACATATATAATGGTACACATACAGCAATTAATGGTATTTCTTTTGTGTGCGCATCATGGTAGATTCGGAATATCTGAGTAAATTGAGGCAACGCGGAGTGAACTAAATTGCCTAGGTTGTGATTGAGTTCGACGTTCGAACCACTTTAATGTTTTGCCCCCATCGCGTGCGACCTTATTTTATGTTTATACATGTTTACTCCTTATACTCAATCGTTTTCGTTTTGCCTTAATGCCGACACCTTTACAGTAAAAGTATCTATAATTGCACATTCTTGAATAAATGCCTGCACCTGGAATCAAGCACACGTACATAATGAACAATACGAGATTTTCGGCAAATTAGCCTGCATTTTCT
>BSQZ01000002.1:2422500-2477500 GCA_033239005.1 Lamellibrachia satsuma | reverse complement strand
CAGCTGAGTTATACATGTTTTCTAATAAAGGATCATGAAAAACACTTGTATTCTGTCAATTCTATTGCGATAATCATGACATTGATTGCAATGTAATAGCCCCTGATTTGTAGTAATTATTATTGTTACACTTAGTAGACGTGGTTTCATTTTACTTGGTACTGATAAGTTTTTACAAGTTCACACCTTGGATCACTTTTATGCACATTGAATGCATTGAAGACACAAAGGCTTCACTTCAAGAGGCAGCATATTTTGATTATTTTCCCAGTCAGAAACCCCTTGTTCGTATACATAGTTGTAACAATTACCATTCTAGGCCATAATCCTTGTGTTTGTTTAATTATGCCAGGAAGTCCAGTAAGCCCATAAGGAAAGGGTTAGTTAGATATATAATGTCTTCGTTGCTCTCACAAGTAACAGTGTTAAGTGCTGGTAACTGAGTCTTCTTCTGAAGAAGTTTGGTGACTCAAGTCAGCCAACCTGTACCAGTATTGTCTGGTGCAAATTTGTAGTGTGGTTAAAAATACAAAGGGGATATTGTGCCCTGGACATTGCCATGTGCTAATCCACCCTATCAGCTAACATTAGTTATGGACTTGTGATCACTGGCAGTCCAACATGCCTAACAGTGTTCATTGATTCATATATCATATATACTTAATTGTTATATTTTTTATTTTCTCTTGTTGTGCTGTGGTATGAAATGTATTTTTAAAAGTATTTTCAATTTAAATGCATCTTAGCCCATATTATCAAATCGTTAAACATACGTACAGTTTGGAAACAATAAATCTGAAGAAGTAGGTATTACCACTGGCTTTTCACAAGGGTCAATGTTCGTTATATATATATATATATATATATATATATATATATATATATATATATATATATATATATATATATATATATATTAATGATCTAGCAATATCCAGCGACCTTTTCAATATATTAACTTATGCTGATGGTACGAATATAACTAGTACATAAAATATTTTTTAATGATCCGGTAACTGAAATGATAATATAAACGAAGAACAAACAAAGATAAGTGATTGGCATCAAATTGTCTATAAAAAGTCACCAAAATAAAGCTATGATTTTCCTAATGCGACACGAGGAAACAGAAAAGCCTGGTTTGCAAATTAATGCAACAATAATTGAATATGTAACTAACTATTAGGTATCACAATAAACAATCACTTAAATTGAGACAGTCACATAAAAAGTATATAAAATAACTGGACCCATATTTCCCAGGAAACTACAGCAGCGATAGTTACATGGTATCACCAAGTGATTGAACATATTGTTAGACCATGGCGTACAATAAGTGTCACAACGATCAGAGAATATGAGTTAAATTATGTTTTAGATGTTTTTCTAAACTGTTGATAATTGTGATTAATGTATTATATGTAGTTTAACTATCTAGGGATAGTTGAGCAGCATCAAAAATAGTTTCAGGAAACTGTACAGCAAATTAGTATACCAATAGCAAAACACTTTCAAATTGTCACTAAATTAGGGAAGAGTGTCTTGAGAATGGATAAAGCAAGCATGACGTTTTAAAAGGACAAAAGAACAAGTCAAACCTACTGCGTCTGCCAAAAACTTGTTTGATACGATAATGCTCATATAACGTTGGCTACATTTTATTGACAACAATAGAGACACATAATCCGAAAATACACATTCACACAATATATATAACATAATAATCATAACTGGCATGACAATCATGCACCACTATATATCAATAATCAAGGCCCGATAAACAACTACCAGTTCACAAAATCTACACATCGGTATATTTTTTAATAATCACTGGCTAAATACGCGTATAATATTGTTTGACTGTGGTACACATTTGGCATCCACTAAATACTTAAGTAAACCCACCATCACTGCTAATGATATTATCATAAGTCACTCTTACACATGTTCACTTTCATATCGTTCACAACGAAAGTATCGGTGAACCAACTAAATACAATATCCTATGTTGTATAATTGTATGCTATCACACAAACTAACATGATGACAATAAATGTAATTGACTTAACGGTGTTAATAAACATGCAAAGAAATTTTCACCAATTATTTCGGAAAATTAAACACATTTGCTTAAATTTCAGGAGCATAGTAAATAAAAACACGAGTTAGCAAATATTGACCCTGAAGTAATATGCATCACATAATGATGTGCAAATTAAGGTATAGTAGATGTCGAGTTAGCACTGCCAAGCTATGCATTGTTTACGAATGAAATGCGAGAGACAAGGGAAAGTGGTGTAATTTTATATATTATATAAGAATCAATTAAGCACATTAAATAAAAACTATAAAACAAACTACAATATGCTATAAGGGAGGCAAGCATGGGGCATAATAATGGGTGAGTTGAACCAATTAGAATGGAAATTATTAGAGAGTGTTGGGGTGACGACAATCTGCTTCCACTTCAAACAAATGATACTCTCCTTAATCATATATATATACTCATATATATATATATATATATATATATATATATATATATATATATATATATATATATATATATATATATATATATATATATATATATATATATACCGAGGAAAAACTTCAGCAAAAGGCAAATATAAACAGATGATAACATATATAACGAATTGGAATAACATTGCTGAAGAACAGAACAGCAACATAATGTTGGACCTGTTTAAAATATGATATGGACGACATCACGGAGAAATGTCTTCAGTCAAGAAGACATGGGAAAATGCCTACGAAGAAACATATGTCAAACGAGGCTATTACAAAACTTGCTCACAAGCAGATGCTGTGGGGTACTTCAAGTTACTGGCAACGAAGAAGACTGTACAATCTACAAAGATGCACTTAATCTTCCTACCAGTGAAATAAGAAAATGCGAAAGAACCTTTGAAAAAAAATTTAAATGAAAAATTATACATATATACATAACTTACAGCATGATCTAGATAAATCGGTTAAATGGTCTGAAAAATGGCAAATGTTATTCAATTTTGGGAAGTGTAAATGCATACACAGAAGACATGGAAACATGGACGAAGTATAAAAAATGGGGGTGGGGTGCTGTGCTAGGTAGAGCCACAAAAGAAAAGGCTAAGGAGTAACATTTATTGTTCACATAAAATAATCATTGCAATATGTGATTGCTATTTCAACAGGTAATCAAATTATAGGACTAATTATGAGAACTCTCGCATATCAGGAGAAATAACTAATTGTAGCACTGTATACAGCTATAGGAACATTGTATACAGGCATGGACGCAATTTCGTAAGAAGGACATGGGTAAGCTGGAAAGAATACAAACAAATAAGAGCAACAGAACGGACAGAATTTAGATATGAAAGCCGCTTGTCAGAATGTGGTTTGATAACACTAGAGAAAAGGAGACTAAGAGGAGTCCAAATAGAAATAGTGAATGGTTATGAGGATATTGATAGGGATAAGTGCTTCAAATAAAAATAAGGCAGTAGAACCAGATGACACAAAGCAACAGTAGTTAATGAACTGAACAGTGTATTAGCTGTCTTTGATACAGACACCACCAAACACCATTTAATACTTATTAGCTGTGCTAAACACATTTCCTATTGTTTCTTCGATATATACATATTTATTATTTTTGGTAGGATGGTATTGGGCAATTCAATTTTATTCAAGTCAAACAAGGATTGCCGATGTGCACACAATAATAACATTTAGTATCAAAAATGTCTACCACAGTTGTGCACAGCCTGGTACATAAGTCAGTGTTTCTACAATCAATGTTTCTGTCTGCGATGTATGTGATCAACACATATATGTGATAAACCTATCTTGATTGTGTTCTATATTTGAAAGTATATTTGAAACAAACTCAAATGTTTTGTTGCGTGTGCGTGTGCGTGTGCGTGTGCGTGTGCGTGTGCGTGTGCGTGTGCGTGTGCGTGTGCGTGTGTGTGTGTGCGTGCGTTTGTGTGTGTGTGTGTGTGTGTGTTTGTGTGTGAGTGAGTGTGCGTGCCTGCGTGTGCGTGTGCGTGTGCGTGTGTATGTGTGCGTGCGTTTGTGTGTGTGTGTTTGTGTGTGAGTGAGTGTGCGTGCCTGCGTGTGCGTGTGTGTTCTGTTTGTATGATTGTGGGTATGCGAGTTTGTGTGCATGTTTTTGGGAGTGTTTTTCCACGTTGTTTTTTAAAGGTACAATATAATACTCTTGTTCCACATATTTTCTAAATTCATTAGGGTTAACAGAATCAATGTTTCTGCCGGCGATGGTATATTTAAGAAATCTTGATTGTGTTTTTTTTTAATATATAAGTATATTTGAAACAAACTAGATAGTTGTTGCGATGATCATACATTTACACTATTGATTCACTGCTTTGGAAGATATTTTACACGTTTGAAAGGTAAATTACGCATTAGACGGCACTGTATTTTGTGTTTCACAATGTTCAATTGAGTCGCCCGTGGCCACCTTGTTTTGTTTGCAACATGGAAAGGTTTTCCTCAAGCTTAGTCGAAACGATGGCATTAAAGCCAAGTAGACAAACGGATTGACGACAGAATTGAAAAGTGAGAAAAACACCCCAACCATTTGCTTAGCAGAACCGTATTCGTACTCCACCACGCCGATGCTACCTAGGAGGAATGCCCATGCGTCGTAGCCGATGGCGAAAGCGAATATTACTGTTAATGTAATCGCTGTCTTCGTTACAGTGGACTGTGCGGCGTCGATGGCTTTTGAACAGTTCATACCTGTTGAGTTCTTTTTACGATAAAGGGTAACAACGACGTTGCCGTAAAGATAAATGTACGCTGCTACCGGCAACATATATACGGCGAAGAAAACAACAAAACCATAGGCGTAGAACAGTTGCTCGCTTATAGGTCCGTGTATGTAGTATTCGCTATGGCAGATGTCGTCGTAGAACCGGACTTGAAAGAAAGTCGGTATAACAGTGACCAGGACAGCAACGTACATACCAACAATGCCGTAGTACATGGGTTTTCCTTGAACTTGACTGTACTTCAATGGACGACAAACAGCCAGATATCTATCGACAGCAATAGCGGCCAGATTCCACACAGATAACAAAATTGCACCCCAGAAGGGCGTCTGACCGTGCCAGGTGTGACACACCAGAGTATCGAAGTTCGTGTTTCCAGTCGTCCACATTGGTGGTTGCAGGAGCAAGATTATTCCCATTGCGCATATCCACGAGTCTACCAGAGCTTGGTGTTTCAGAAGTAGGCATGTGGAATGCGAAAACATGTCACCGTTTCTTAAGAGTGTAATAAATGTTATTTTGTTTGCTACATACCCAACAATGGATAGAGTCAGCTGACTGCTGAACAGCCACGAACAATCACACGGATTCACAGATTCTGTGGATTGGTTGAACACTATGTTGCTCTCTGTTGTAACTGAAACACTGTTGTTCTCTTTACAGGATTTAGCAGTCGCAGCGGTCTGAAGATATTCGCGCAATGTCTTATTGTCTTTTCTTCGCACGTTACCTTGCTTCGTGTCGAATCTTGTTGCATCCTGAGTCCCTGCGGTAAATGTCGATGTCTCTGGCGTCTTCGTTGTTAAGTCTTTGTGTCCTGTGGACCAGTTTATGGAAGGTGCGTTTCCGCTGAATTGACTACATCCAGTCTTAAGTAGTATGTATACCAGTAGTGTCACCCGCAGCGCCATGGTGTGTGGAATGTGACCGATATTTTTTCAATGTTCATCTATATTGTCCTATCTCTGAAGATCAACCACGCAACCGTGCATAATATAAATTCACTACCTCCCTGGATTATGTATTGCCCGTTTGTAATCGACTGTTTCCAAACACCGATTGTCTTTACTGTGAGATACACGTTCCCTCGTATTCATGTGGTCACGTACTCACAATTTCATGTCCTAATGCCTGTCTCTATTCCGGTAAGTGTCAAGTTGCCTTAACATGTAACAACCATCAGAGCATTTGTTGTGCGTGCAACCGCGTTAGTGAAAACGGACTCATCTCAGTAGTGAACTACGTATATATATATATAAGCGCATCATGAGTTGCTGTCATTGGTCGATTCACATTGGCGGCGGCTGCGACAGAGGCGCTGGTTGTATTATAATATATATTATGAGAAAACCCTGGATGACTAACATTTCCACGGTTTTATGTTACCTGCGCATATCACACAACTGCCGTGAGACGTACGAAATTAATAAAATACCTGTACTTGGCATGATTGTGTGCTTATTTACCGGAATTAAGGGGTATTTTCTTATTGTCATTATTAGACGATGCCGGTCTTAGGGCGCACCGTGTTTGTGGACCTTAATCGCCACTGTAATTCGCGGAATGAAAAGCAGCAAACTCATGATGTTACTGTTAGTCCTACTGAGAGATAACACCACTGATTGGATTAATTCATTTTTCAGCTATACACAGCGTATATTCTAGCAACATTTTAATTCAGGGGAAACTTCGGGTTTTTACGTAATAGAGGTGTTTGTGCGTCCGTAAGTGCGTCTGTGTGTTCGAGTGTGGGCATCTGTTTGGGTGTTTTTCTCCGCTTCGCTTGTTGATATCGTGAATATTTACATAATTTATAAGTTATGTTTTCCACACATTTTCTTAATTAAATAGATTGTCAATGTCTTTGCTTGCGAGGGATCTTTTCAAAACTTTTTGCTTGCGTGTGTGTGTGCGCGTTTTTTAGGCAGGATGTCATAGATCAGAAATCAGCTTAGGCCATATAACTGAATTTTATCACGACCAATCGAGGGTGAATGTCGAACGTTGTGAATAAACATGGTCTACTTTGCGCCAGATGTCACTTTTCATGCAATATTACACAAAATGTACAAAATAATCAATGATTTTTTTCCTGTGTGAAAGGAGTCAAACAAAACCGTTGGACATATGATTTGGCTTACTTAGACTTAGCAGCTCCCGCATCTGGAGACGCATCAGGCAGTCCATCGTCTGTTGACCAGCTGTAGATATCGGTCTTCATTTAGGCGTCATTTAATGTTCGATCGTCCTATCACTGCCAGTGTTGTGTCGCAATGTCGAGAGCTACCTTCCAAGAAGCCATCAAGATGTTGACTGGCAGCACATTATATGGATGATATCTATGTTGTAATGTTGTGTATCTTGCAATTGTGTAAACATTTACGAACTACCAATTAAGCTATCCCGTTTGGAGGACGGCCATTTTTTACTGTCTTGATAATGGAATACAATATTGCAATTTGGATCGACGGCATTCATATATTCAATAGATTGGGAAACACCTATCAAATACTTACTTTATATGGTGGTTGAGATCAAAAACACCACCACAACCACCACCACATCCATCACTACCACCACCACCACGATCATCACAAATACCACCACCATCACCACCATCGCCACAATCATTGTCACTACCATCACCAACACGCGTGGGGCGAAATGGCGGTTAGAACATCGGTCTAACAGTCAAGAGATCCCGAGATATTCACTTGCTGCCATTTCGAATATTGGGCAATTTCGTTCGCTCGACATTGCTCACATTCATTCGGCTGTATAAATGAATACTTGACAATAGGCATTGGTGAATATGTGAGATAATATTTTTCGCGCAGTAATTGCAGAGTGGCTGAATTCTTCCCGGAGAAGTAGAGTTTGTGTTGGACTGGACGCATTTTTGCCTTTTCACCAAGAACACCAACCGGCACGGGTAAACATGAACTGACACGGGTAAACAAGAACCGGCATTGGTGGACATGAATCTGCACGGGTAAACATTAACTGGCACGGGTAAACACAAATATGCACACGTAAACATGAATCTGCATGGGCAAATATGAACCTGCACGGGTAAACAAAAACGGCACGGGTAAACATGAACTTGCACGGGCAAACATGAACCGGCAACCTGAATGGTTTTATGGCGCAATGGAACCATTTTTACCAAACATAATGTACTTATAATTATCAAAAGCTGACAGAAAATTATTGCAGCGATTGCTCAATGTTTTCACTCAAAACAATAAATTGGAGCTAATTCAGCAGTTTGATGGTTGGACGTCGCACACCATCAGTAGTTGACATGAAGACAAGTGTGCTGATAGATAGTCAACTCACACAAGCTCTAGAGAAAGCCTTGTCGGTGCCAAACGTTTGGCGACTACGCTGATGTGTTCATACACAAATTTACTGTATAGATCACACAACACGAGTTGATGTGCAATGTGGTCGCTACATCGTGGAGGGTTCAATAAAGGCAATGTCCCGGTCAAAGTGAATGAAGAAGTCATGTCATGCCAATTAATTGCTTTGGATACGAATTTCCCCGGATTTTATCCGAGGTCATCACGAAGAAAGGGAACATGTACATGCATGATATACTTGCACATCCTACATGTTACACTTGCACGTATGTGATGAATAACCGGCTCAGCTTCCGAGCACTAACGGGTTGTGAGAGCGTAAGTGCACTTACACCTGGGGATGTGATGCGATTGGCTGTAGCAACCCAACTGTCTAATAGACTCGTACACGGATATATTATGTAACGTTTTCAACATTATGTCCAACTAAGCAAATATGTTTTTTGAAAAACGTATATTTCTATTACACTAAGCCATATATTTGTAACTTTTTGACGTTGAATATGACCAACACATTTCAGTTCGAAGTGGACATTCACCCACACCCCATCCTATGAATACTTGATATAGAATGTATTCTTGCTATTAACATTAATGATCGATTGTTTATTAGTGTTGTATATACTTGCATACACCTACATTAATTGGGTTTAACAGAGTCAACGTCTCTGCATCGTTTAAACGATGTGTTGACATTGTTTGTTTTTATGAATCTGAAAGTATATTTGAAACACACTCGATGTTTGCTTCGATTATCATAAAGTGTTAGTTGCATTAGATTAACCATTTTGTAGGTTTGATTTTAGTTAGTTTCGATGGATTCCTCTATAAACGAGGCTTTTGCTATCCATCATTGGTTTTTGGTGTCACGAATGATGGTCTTACCCAGTCCTGATGCTTTCACGAGGCTCGGCCGTCACTGGACGCATGAGCTCGGCTGCGAACAATCAGCGCGTGATTTTGTGTGATTTCCAAACTGGATTTAAACACTTAATCATGACAAATGCGCTGTCCGGAATGTACACCAATACCAGTGGCATCAACATGCATAGCATGCTAATTAAGCTGACATTAAACGTTCCGAAGAGCGGATACTTTTTAAACCAAGACGTTTATTGTACCAAATATTGCAAAACTCATCTTATTAATCAATTAATTTATTGTAGTACACAATTGCCAAAAATTGTCAGATTTTCACGAAGCAAACACTATTCCGGAGGACCCATTGTGAGCTGACGGAAACAGCTCGCTGCGTCAGTTCAGTGATCAGGATGAACTATTATGCTAACATATATATAAAGTCAAATCTCAATGTCAGGTCATCAAAGTCACATTGTTGATGCTGCACACGCCACATGATCGATTACATCGGATACCCGGACTAGCGGGTAATTAAATATTTTTAGGTGGCCTGTCTTGTTGTTCACGAGTATGCTTTCTTAATTTTACTTGATGTCAGTGTCATTAGACCTTTAGTTGCAAGTACTATCCATGGGTTCGATTACTTTAACTTTGTCTGCTAATTTATTTTGAGAGGATTATATCCAACACACTACAAACATTTATATCCAAAACATTTTAAATATGTATGCAAACTTGCATTCTTACTTTACATTTGTTCATCACACACTGAATTATCTAATAGCTTCCACTGTATATCAGTGTATATGTTACTTTCCAGACGAAATTGTTTTTTACACTCATAATAGGAGACTCATCACGTAATTACCAATAGTGTTATATATATATATATATATATATATATATATATATATATATATATATATATATATATATATATATATATATATATATATATATATATATATATATGTATGTATGTATATATATATATATATATATATATATATATATATATATATATATATATATATATATATATATATATATATATATATATATATATATTAGTCTACATACCACATTACCTGTACATTCAATGCCAAAATCGCCACATTGCCTGTACATCTATATTGCCTGTACATATACGTGTACAGGCAATATTTTAACCTTCCACACACATTCCCCTAGTGGAAATATTGACGTTTTTCTTAGTCACATGCATTTAATGGGTGCTTTTTGCGGAATTTTGCAACTAATTATGCTTTGTAGCCTCTATTTCCATATTTACACGAACGGCAGATTTGTGTGCTGATACTTTTGTGTTCGATATTGCCTGTACATATGCGTTGGGCAATATTGCGTTATACTAGCGTAAACTGTGTGTATACTTGGTATTATATTGCATGGTTTGCAAACTACAACCTTCATTGAAATGTTGCGCGAATAAAACTGAGAATTTGACGTATTTTGTTTTTTGGTTAAAATTTACCGCATCAAGACAAATGTTCGAGTTTTTCCAAAGCGAATTATGCGCATGCGTCGGTTCGTAGGAATATAGGTCACGCGTCATATTTGCCGGTCTTGGCGTTTTCGTTTGTTTCGCGAATTCGTCAGCAGAAATGTCGTACGGACAACGATTGGTAAGTTTCTGATCTTATGAACAGTAGCTGTGATGATGATATATTACAATTAAGCGATTATGCATATATTTCGTAAAATCTAACCTATAAATTTAACGGGAAACGTTAAACATCAGGGGCCGTTTGTTTAGATTTTCTTCCGCGGTTTACACAAGTCTGTTGTTATTAATTGTGCTGATAATGTATAATGGCGAGATAGTGAACTATAACCACGTCTTCTATTACCGAACACAATTATTTAATGTGCAATAAATTAAATAATGTCGACAACTACAGTATTCAGTAGCCTAGGACTAGGTGTAATGAAAAATGTAGCCGCGATGACATGTTTATGCTCGTTGGCGTTGCCCATGTTAGGGTCATTTTTATCTATTTAATACAATATGCCATTAAAAAACTTCGACCAAGATATTGATATTCAAAATCATTAACAATTATTTTATCGATTAAGTGCAACCAATTTGTTAGAAAAGTTGTTTTTGAATTAAATATTTACGATTATCGAACGACGAAAACATGGCACAAAATTGCTACGCTTGGTCGAACGACTTCGCCAAAAGACGCTACTCATTACTAACGCTTTCAGAAACCTCCCAACATGTCCAGACGTTGAAAACAACATTTAATGTGTACATATCTCTCGACCCTTATTCACTTTCCCCGATAATTATTATTGATGAAAATTATTTAGCTTGATCTATTTTGATGTATCATGAAGACAGTAATACTGAATAGTATTATGTTTACACATCATTTGTCTAAACTAAAGCACTTGCTTTTAACAGGCAGCGTTGATTTGTTTAAATCATTCCAATTTGTTAAATCAATCATTTTGATTACAAATTAGTCCTATTTATTCCTTTGTACTAGGGTATCATTCCATTGTTGTCTTATGTGTAAAATTTGACGTAATTGTCTAGATTACCTTGTAAAAAAATTTTGGTGATATGGTGACAATTTGAAGATTCAGATTTTGTATAACAAGATGTTGATAACATGTTCTATATTTACGCCGTGTCAGTTCCCAGGCACCTGTACGCTATATACATTTTCTATTGAGCAGTATCTAAAAAAATAACGTAAAATTGTATAGAGTAATGTATAAAATTTATCAATGTCTATCAAAATATTTGTATCATGTTATTATTGTCCATCGTATGGTAATAATAACCTACATGCACAAGTATGCATTTTATAAAAAAATATGTTATGTGCTTGATATAATATCGTATAAACAACATTATGATTGGTGTTCGTGACATTTCAGAAGAAATCTCCCATTGAAGAAGCGCTTTGGTGATGTCAGTTGGGGGCTGAAAAGGATGGCTTTAAGACCGGTTTGTATTTTCTGCACATCATACATCACCTCAGCATCTATTCCAGCGGGTCATAAATACAACCATACTGAAATCAAATGTTTATTGAAGTCTTAAACAGCATTGCTGTGTATACACCTCCTCTCACAAAGGACAATAAATGAATGGAACAAATTGTTTACAGATTGTGTAACTGCTAGCAGCGTGAATATGCTTAAAAACAAGGTTGACACATCTCAGGAGGGCGGGTCACATGTACATGAACACAGTTGGATTGTACGATAAGTCAATGGCTTCCTTGTCCACGTTCCATCCGGGCCTTTGGCTTGGATGGCAAATCTTGTTAAATTATGTTAAAACCGATACAACACAGTGATTTGCAACTACAATAAAGAAAATTGCGCCAGTGGTTTATTAAAAGAAAACATTGACTCCATGTCTGATTGTAACATTACTTTGCTGCAATCATGTTTTTATTTTATTTACCGCACACATTTATATATATATATATATATATATATATATAATGTTATAATTATTAGTGGAATTACATTAACTAACAGGTAGATATAAAATAAATTCTGTACTTGTTCTGTGTGTCAGATTTTGGAACAGTTGCAACGCAAGATCACCTAGAGGGCAGTTTCCTGCAGGAATATGCAGGGAAATTGCTTGGCAAGCAAAAAGCTTTAGCTGCACAGAAGAAGTAGAAAGGAGGGTACAACATGTACCACTTCGTTGTTCAAGAGGAGTTCTGGTTAGTTCATATGCATTACAATGTACTAATGATTGTATGTGATTAGTTAATGGATATCATCATGTCTTGTAAGAATTATAAATTATACTATTTATTAATTCCTCTGTTTTCAGGCATATGGTTATTTAGTCCTTACTTAAGTGTCTATTACTATATTATGTATTGGCTTAATCGAATCTAATGTCGACGCTACTGAGCCATCACACAGGAAAGGTAGACTGGTACCATATGAAAAGAATGGGAATGCTGTTGAGCGGGTGGTGGTAGATAGAGGTGTACCATATCTCTGCATTTTTGCCACCACCCACATATCCACCAATGAACAGATGGTTATTGCCGATGTTTTGTGTTAGAAGGAGGTAGGGTACATCATACACGTTGATTACTTGAGCCTTAAGCATATTTGTGTGTTTGTCTGTCTGTCTACAGATAGTATCTATAGGCTAGCTGTTCCTGTGTGTTTGCTTAATACTAAAATGTTTGCCCATGAAATTTTTTAGGCTTTGGAGGGTCTTCGACTGCCACAAATGAGCAGCAAATGGAGCCATTTAGAGGTGATTATAATATCTACATTTGACATTTAATCTGTATATGAAGTGTCCAATTTGCACATGACATAATTCTACCAACGTATGAGCAATCATGTGTTTGCTTAATACTAAAATGTATGCACATGACATTTATAGGCTTTGGAGGGTCTTCGACTGCCACAAATGAGCAGCAAGTGGAGCCGTTGAGAGTTGATTATAATGTCATTAATAATAGTCATTATATGAAGTGTCCAAATTGCACATTGACATAATTCTACCAATGTATGAGCAATCATGTGTTTGTTTAATACTAAAATGTATGCACGACATTTGTAGACTTTGGAGGGTCTTCGACTGCCACAAATGAGCAGCAAATGGAGCCGTTCAGGGTGATTATAATGGCATCAGTTGACAGTTAATCTGTATATGAAGTGTTCTTATTGTACCTGACTTAGTTTTACCAATATAGGTGATTATAACGTCTTCAATTTGGGACATCCCTTATGAAAATCCTGGCTGTGCCCCTGGCTAAGACAATAAGCCACAGTCTTTATTCACTTTAAGCTTTGTTTTTATTTTCTACCCTTTAATCTGACAATAACTATTTTGTACATATATGGAATATTATGTCACGTAAGTAATATGTATAAGGAAATTTATAAACTAAAATGGCAGCATAAGCGTATAAAAAGGCCTACAATATGACCGATCGATGATGCACATTTTTTGTGAATCTTGAATGCAAAATATATATACTTGTATACCTTGAATTACTTTTATTGTAAAATGTTTCCCAAAAGTCACATTTGTTGTTTTCCCTTGCAGCTCCAGAATGGCCATACACACGGTGGAGTGAGGAGACCATGTTAACCACATCATATTTTGAAAAGAGTATGATTGAGAGTGATTACCTGGTCAGTTATAGTAATTGTATACAACATATAAGTTTTCCTCTTATTTAGTCACAAGATATATTATTGTAAAATGAACAGAATGCAATATTTTGGGCCTATGATCTATTAAAGTTAATAAAACATAACTAATAAAGTTTCATGCTAGCGTTTTACTATTAAACACATTTATTTCATGGACTGGTGGAAAAATATGTCTTTTACTAACAGTTTGCATTGATATGGGTGATAAGAATGCTGCACCATGAAGTTTGATGATGCTTGGATGGTTCTTATGATACATCTGCTTCAAAATTGTATTGTGCTACTCTTAAAATATACATTGGAAGATTACATTGAGTGATGTTTTGATTAATTAAACAATATTAAGGTAACCCATACAAGAGGACAATAGGTGCAACTGATTCACTCTAACAACTGTTTTTTCTGCTCAATTATTGCATTAACATTTCTTTCAACAGGAAAGACCGAGATAGAAGCATTAAAAAAAGAATCAAAAGATACAACACAATTGGACCATCGTAAACACGAAATTAAACAACACGAAAACACTGAAGCAGTAGAGGATAACGAAGAGACTTGATCGTTTAACAACAGATTTGTAGTCAAACCATGATGGTATTGGTGGTATGCAAGCCATGATGGTATTGATGATATGCAAACCATGGTGGTATTGGTGGTATGCAAGCCATGGTGGTATTGATGGTATGCAAACCATGGTGGTATTGGTGGCATACAAGCCATGATGGTAATGATGGTATGCAAGCCATGATTGATTAGATGTATTGGGCCTATACGGTAAAGATATTGCCTTTCCTTTTGCTTTAAGAATGTGCTATGAAACTAATGAGCCTTTTGTGTATGCCATTACACTTGGCACCAATCAAATGAATCATTTTAGAGCTTATACACTTATTTAGGTGTTATTCTGATAAAAGTACATGAATTGCATCAAATGCTTTGTTACATAGACTGACTAATCAGCAACTACCATTGGTTATACATGTATATATCATATATATATATATATATATATATACATGGAAGACAGTTCGTAAGAAACACAGGACTGTGCCTACCAAGTTAGTGCAGAAAGGGTCAGCAATCGTTGGCAGTGCAAATAATGTGGCAATATGAGCTGCTAAACTGTCAGATCTCTGCTGGGCAAATGTATTTGCTTCACGTCTTGATCCAAACTTAACAGCTCTGCTGCTGAAGGTATATCTGGACTCCTCGTTGACCCTTGATGTTGTGGTAGAAAAGGTGAAGTCTACTGAGATGTACAGCTTTTTCACATTACCTGCCCACTTCCAAAGGTATTCTTGTCTGCAATGCTATTGGTGCTTACATCTGGTGGTGGAGAAATCATACCTGAGAACACAGGCATGATGGCAAAAACAGTGATGTGAAACTATCAGCTGCTAGTAGGAACAATGTTTCAGACTTTCAGTGATGAAAGTTATTTCATGTAACTGTAGGGGTTTGCCAAATAATGCCTCAAAATTACATCACAGACTCTGTGTGCTGGACATATTGAATAATGATGATATTGATATTGTATGTCTCCAAGAAACTTGGTTCAGTAAACAAGATCTTGGATCTTTAAATACTCTGGACTCAGATGGTCATGACACAGGGGCAGCTACAGTAGATTATAGGGATCGCCTATGCAGGGGCCATAACCCAGGAGGAGTGGCCATACTGTGGCGCACTTGCCTTGATATGCATGCTGCATGTTTAAATCTGGATATTGACTGGCTAACTGGAATAGAAATTAACTATAATAACCAGAAATATGTTATACTATGTGTATACATGCCCTATGAATCTCATGATCATGAAGACCTCTTTTTAGAACATATTGATACTTTAAAAGCAATAATAGAGGACCTGAACACTACATGCATTTTATAGTGGGGGACTGGAACTCGGCTATAAGTGACATTGAATCAGTTTTGTGATGAGTATAACTGGTTGTCTAGTGAGCTGTTATTGCCTGCCAATACCTTTACTTATTTGAGTGAGAGATGGGATTCAACCTCATGGTTGGATCATTGTGTGTCAACCAGTGATGGTCATGATGTGATACAAAATATGTTTTGTACAATTCGTGTACATCACAGCACATTGACAACTGTATTAATGGTTATGCCAAGGCAACAAAAAATAACCCAGAAAATATAAATTTACCACATGATGCTATTATTTGTAATAATGTAAACTACACAGACGATGCACATATATCTCCGATAAATGTTCTTCATGATGATTTAATAGAACTCGTCATGTTTTAACTCATCATCATCAATCATCTAGGACAAGGTTTAAATATGCGATGTTTTATTAAAAATCACGAGAGTTAACTCAGGAAGGATTCATTAGCAAAGAAGTTGTCACAGAGTAAGCCAGAAGACTTCTGGAAAGGGATACGACAAATTAACAATTATAACAAACCACTACCTAACAATGTTGAGGGTATTTCAGGGAAAGAGGAAATTACTGAGTTATGGAGATCTCACTTTAAACAGTTATGTAATTGAATTAGTGATATAGATCTTCAACAAATGAAATATGATGTCAGCTATACAAATGATATAGTTGTGGAAGTAAGTGAAGTTGAAAATGCTATTAAACATCTGGATATAAATAAGACGTGGTATGGATGGCATATATGCTGAATGCCTTAAACATTGTGATAAGTCCATTGTGGCTTTACTTGCAATGTGCATAACTGGCTTTTTGTGCATGGATTCTTAACTAATTCTTTGTTATCTATTGTGCTTGTTCCAATTATCAAAGATAAATGTGGCAAGAATTACAGTAAAAAAATGATTGACCTATTGCATTAGCAAGTATTATGTAAAAAATATATTGTTGGATATAATGTCGGTTATGCTATCTATGTCCAATCAGTTTGGCTGAAAAAAACATGGGACAGATGTGTATTTATGTCTTAATGGAAGTTATTGACAGGCACATCAGTCTAAATGGGTAAATGTTTATGTTTTCTAGATGCCTCTAAGGCTTTTGATAGAGTGAAACACTATATTATTTCAGAAGTTGATTGACAGGGGTGTGCCTAGATACATTGTTAGACTGCTTATATATTGGTATTCAAATCAGAATATGTGTATAAGATGGTAATGTGATTCGAAATATTGTGTATACATTCATGCTGATACTTGATGCCCCTTATAATAAGCTGGTGATTGCAATAGTGAACAGTGGTTTAAAGTGGCTTTCGAGAATATGACGACATTGGATAAAGATGTATATACATAATAGTTTTGATTGAGTCTACATTTGGTAGGCCCCATTGTGCAATACTCTTATATTTTGTTTACTTTATGTATGTTTTTCTTTTATATGTACATGCTGCACAGTTGAGTCTGCAATAAAGATATTGAATTGAAAAAATTCAAATATATATGTGTCAGAGTTTATTGTGTCAGAGGCAATGTTTTGTGAACATGACATAGTCAAGCCAGTGAATGGAGGAATAGCCATGTCCATCTGTCTGTATTGAAATGTCTCACAAACTAGATGAGTTACAGTTTGCTATTTGTCCATTGGTATAAGTTAAACTGCACAAAATGTAATATGGATTGTAGCGGAGACGAACTTCACTACATGTTTGATAATCCCTTCTTTGCAGATTCATACCAGATTACTATTTAAATGGAAACAGTCATGTTAAGTTACATGTCAACAGATAAAGCAAGGAAAATGAATCATTTAGCAAAATCATTTTAGCTGCATTAAGTTGATTCAGCATATGATGGTTCCTAAATGAAGTGATCTACAGTAAGCATGTTACTATGATTCTATGTAGTACACTACTGTCATCGTTTCCATGCTCATGTTAAAAATGCATTTGTGCAGTAGATCTACGTTAGTTACCATCTCTGTGTGATGACATGTAATTAAGAATTTCATTATTTAGTCTGGTAGTTATATATTATGTAATATGTAAGTTACATAATTTTTGTGTTGATAGTTTGCATTTTGGAACTATATATTTTATACATTTTGGAACTATCCATTTTATACATGTCAGTCACACCTTTGTTGTCCAGATCTACAAATAAAGTTCAAAGATAATGATCATAGGCGTAAGAGGCGGGCACCCCCAAAACAAAACTAGTAATGAAAGGATTTCACCACCAAAAACAAATGAATTGTTAAATGAAACAAAACAACGGTCTAGCACTGATGGAAAACCGACAGATAACGGTGAAACAAACAGAACATTTAATAATAAATATATTACAGACAAAAACTGATGTGAGCACTCCCCTGGCTCAATCTCAATATACATGAAAAGGAAGCATGAATATTCGGGCAAAAGGCCCTCCCCTCCCCAAACTGAGTCGATCCCGTTTGCCTATGATATTGATGTAAAGGTTTCGTTATTTTATCGCTGCATTAGACTGTTTCATATGCATACTGCAGTAGCCATTACATCTCCGTTCTATAACTTTGCATGGTAAAGCATATCTGTGTATTAAATGTACCTATAACTACACGTACTGTTTTGCTTTTTTACATTAATTTGTGTGCAAAGTTGTTCCGAATAAATGAGATGGCTGCACGTGTATTAGTTTTTAATACAATTGTTTTATTTTTTTAATGTGTGCTGATGTTCCATGTTTTTATATAACAAATATAGGCCTTCTACAGTCCACGTATAATATTATAATATATCAATGTTAATATTAATTAATGACTGTTAATATTAATTAAACCATTCATTAACCACATTTTTGTGGAAAAGGCCTGCTTTTAAACAAATTGCAGTAGACGTTTTAAATGTTGATGACAGTTTATTAATATATCATATAATTAGTCAATAGTGTGTTACTTTTTTATTATATTCAGTTATTCACACTGTTATGCTACAGGACAGATCAGGTTTGTTTGCACATTACTCAAACAATGCCAAGACCAGTAGAAATTATGCAAAATCAGGATTAGAGTCAAGTAGTGCGTGTTCGGATGCTCCACTATAGTTGCTGTGGATTTTGATAGACAATTTGCCTGTAAAGCAGTGTGAGCTATGTATCAGTAGCCTATAGAATCTGTATATAAATGTGCCATTGCCAATTTTCCAAGTATAACATTGGTTTAAGAATAAAATTGTCGAACATGAATCATGATGAGTTCGTTCTAATGTAATGTGAAGCGCCAAGAGATGTGTTGATGGTGAATTATAATTTATATTGTCTATGACTGTGGCTGTGCTGGTGTGCACTCGGCCGCCATGAATAACTCTGACTGGAACTCTAACCCAAACCTATACCCAACTAGGCTGCAGACTGCATGTACCTTAGTCACAGACTATGAGTATATAGTAGGTATGAGTACTGCCTGCTTACTGGCTACTGAGTGACTGTGACTGTAAGTGCTCCACTTCAGCCTTCCTTAACGTTAGACTTAGTCTTAGAAATGGCACTGTCGGCAACGCAGGCGTATTCAGCTGCTGCTTACCTTACACATTATACTCAGTAAGCATTAGAGTTGCGTAACTAGCATGGCAGTCTGATGCCGGGGTATAATGTCGCATTGTCGACTATGACAAGGGATAAAGTGTAAAGTAAGTACAATTTCGCGCTACACTCTACAGAAAACACAAGCGCCATTTATTTTCATGAAAAAACTGCAGGTCATAAAAGGTCAGCCAGTGGACGCTCATTGGTTGTAATTTTATATACGTGAAATCACTAGATTGCCTGTACATATATCAACTGTACAGGTAATATGTTTTTTAATGAAAACAACATTACCTGTACATTAAATTAGTATACTTATAAATGTGCAATTGAAATAAAAAACAATCACCTATATTTATAAAAAAAGGTTAACTGAAATCATACTGGCCATAATTTATGCATATTCGACTGTGAAAATTCATGTAATTTTCGTCATTACAAATGTACAGGTAATGTGGTATTTTTAGGCACTGTACAGGTAATGCGGTATATAGTGTAATATATATATATATATGTATATATATATATATATGTATATATATATATATGTATATATATATGTATATATATATATATATATATATATATATATATATATATATATATATATATATATATATATATATATATATATATATTTAGACGGATGCATACATTCTGATCTTGTTTCGTTTTTGTTAAACAAGTTCTGGTAAGTATTACATGTACTGCGCGTCACAAACAAGTATTATGCCAGTCAGGTATAGGATTTGAACATTAGTAATGCGACTCACCGTAGGCTTAGCCAAATTAGCCCGAACAATATATGTAAGAACGACTATGAATGGATTACTACTATATATAAAAGCAATATCGATTTTATTAATTACATGTATTACACGTAATTCAGCAAGTATCCGGCCAGTTCATGCGATTATTAAAGCAAGTTGCAGGTTCTCATTAGGAATGTTCAACAGAAGGAATAATAACACTGACATCACCGTCAAATAACAAAGCATAATCGTGATACCACACCAGACCACCCACGAATATCCAATTACTGGTGGTCCGTGTACCCGATATGATTTGCATAGCGACGCGTGCAGTGACATTGATCCAAAGTAGATGGACCGACTGAATTATCTGACTTCCGATGTATGTCAGTATACTACTACAATGTAGTAATTCACATTAACTAAATAACGTGTTCAGCTTATATTATACCAATGGGTAATGCAGGCTAATTTGCCGAACATCTCGCATAGGTCATTTATATGTGTGCCAGAATTGATGTGCAGGTAGGTATTCAAGAAAGTGGAAATGTTGTACTGATGGTGTCGCCATGAGTGAATATAATTTTGCGATGAAGCTATCGATATTAAAATAGACAAAAACGATTCTTGAACGTCGGACTTACTCATAACCAAGGCAATGTTGTGTTTGTTTACCAGTGAACTTAGGACAGCGATGACAACGTGGCTGGATGTTTTAAGAGAAGTCGAGTTGGTGTTGTTGTTGTCTAATTAATATATTCACGGTATGAAGTGTAATTACTTTGAGGGGTCATTGATGACCAACGGAAGGAATGATATTCAATGATATACACATGTTAATTATATATATATATATATATATATATATATATATATATATATATATATATATATATATATGCATATATATATATATATATATATATATACATACATATATATATATATATATATATACATATATATATATATATATATGCATATATATATATATATACATATATATATATATACATATATATATATATATGCATATATATGTATATATGTATATATATATATATATATATATATATATATATATATATATATATATATATATATATATATATATATATATATATATATACACACACATATATATATGTATATATACATATATATATATATATATATATATATATATATATAGAGAGAGAGAGAGAGAGCGGATATTTTTTTTAAACCAAGACATTTATTGTACAAATTATTGCAAAACTCATCTTATTGATCATTTAATTTATTGTAGTACACAATTGCTAAAAATTGTCAGATTTTCAAACAAAGCAACACATATTCCGAAGGTCTCATTGTGGGCTGACGGAAACAGCTGGTTAAGTTTAGTGGTGATATCAGGATCAACTATTATGCTAATATACACATAAGGTAAAAATTCAATGTTAGGTCATCAAAGTCACATTGTTGCTGCTGCACACGCCACATGATCGATTACATCGGCTACCCGGACTAGCGGGTAATTAAATATTTTTAGGTGGCCGGTCTTGTTGTTCACGAGGATGCTTAATTTAATGTTACTTGATGTCAGGGTCATTACTCCTTTTGTTGAAAGTACTACTCATGGGTTCGCATACTTTAATTTTGTCTGCTAATTTATTTTGAGAAGATTATATCCAACACACTACAAACACTTATTTCCAAAACATGTTGAATATGTATGCAGTTTTCGAAGCTTAGGCAATTTCGTTTACCCTACTTTGCCTCAGTCTACTCAGCTGCAAATGAGTACAAACACTGTTTGGAAGGTACCTGCGATGGACTAGTGTCCCGTCCAGGAGAGTCAGTATAACTGCACTCTAAGGTGCTTCGCACTACAGACACCAGGTTTAAGCACTGGCCATATAAGCCTTCTTGGCTTCCTAAGGCGTAATGCCTGGGGGATGACTTTATATATATATATATATATATATATATATATATATATATATATATATATATATATATATATATATATATATATATATATATATATATATATATATATATATGAATATATATGAATATCCAATTACTGATGGTCTGTGTACCCGTTGTGATTTGCGGAGCCGTGCGTGCATTGACAGCGATGCAACGTAGATGGACCGATTTAATTATTTGACTTCCGATGTATGTCAGCATAAAAGTACAATGAAGTAATTGGCATTAACCAAATAACGTGTTCAGCTTCAATGATACCAATGAGAAATGCATGCTAGTTTGCAGAAAGTATCGCATAGGTTATTATATACGTGTGCCAGACTTGATGTGAAGGTAGGTATTAAAGAAAATGCAATTGTTGTATTATGGTGTAGTCATGAGTTAATATAATTTTGCGATGAAGTTATCGGTATTAAAATAGACAAAAAACGATTCTTGAATGTCGGACTTACTCATAACCAAGGCAATGTTGTGTTTGTTTATCAGTAAACTTAGGGCAGCGATGACAACGTGGCTGAATTACAGTAATCAATTATATGCTGTAATAACGTATTTTAGGGAGGCAACTGGAAGAAATTGGTTCACATTATTAAAATGGCGTCTCCCGTTTGAACAGGTCGGGATCAAGAAAACAAATTTTTTTTTTCTTAGATACATTTAAATATAGCTTAGTTGCATGAAATGAGTTAGCGAATATATCGAGTTCTCTGTTCATGTCTTTCTCTGGATTGTTAATTAGTTTTACACTCATGTGGTGTCATCCGCAAATAAAATATATTTACTCTTATTTAAACATGAAAGTAGATCATGTATATATATATATATATATATAGAGAGAGAGAGAGAGAGAGAGAGAGAGAGAGAGAGAGAGAGATCTTAGATCTTATATACTTTTGGCTTTTGAGTTTTAATTTCAAAGGGACAACAGTTACTTATTGTTTTCAAAATAGCTATACGTGGTAATAATTTTGTAAAAGATGGCCTGAGGTTATCATGACTAAACTTATTTATGTTGAAAAGACCGTATAAAAAGCCTAATTTCATTTTCATTAGTGGGATTCATCAACATATTTTGTAGATATGTAGTTACCTGATTTTTGGGGTATTTGAATATCATTTGCATAATTAGGACCAACGTGTATGATGAAATTACAAAATGTATTCGAAATTTGATCAGGATCTTATATAACTGGCTGGGCAGTTACTTAGAACATACAACTCAGTTTGTTTGTATTGATAATGTCAAGTTGAAGCTAAAACATATTTTGTGGAGTACAAATAGGATTAATTCTCGGGCCGAAACTATTTCTAAGTTACATTAATGATTTGTGCAATATTGCAGATATATTAAAATTCATTTTATTTGCCGAATATTTATATAGGGACACCTTTCCCCTAAGTCGTAAATGAGCGGAATATGGGCAATCACAACCAATGTTACTAACTGCTAATATGTTACCTTGTAGCTATCCTATATCCCAATTTTCTCGGAACAATTAATTCCTTGATGTAATTTGGGACAAAGAACACTTCGTTCTTTAACCGCTGCTCAACCATCCCTACCTTGTAAATTGGGTGGCTCAACTGATCTATTTTCGATAATTAATGATTTACTCAATAATACGCGAAGTGATATGAATAATGTTCTTCCCTGTGCATAGTTAAACCATTTGAAAGCGCATAGACAATAAAACACTGGTCACATGCGTTGATAGTTAACGCATCAGCATACATAAATCACAATAAAAAAAAAATTCGAAAACCTAAAAAAACATAATTTTAACTCATATTCTCTGACCGATGTACGCCAATCGTGGTCAAACATGTTCACTCACACGGTGATACTATGCAACCGTCTCTGCTCTAGTTTCATGGGAAACATGGGTGGTTCAACTAACCCAGTGGTTCAACTAACACTGCCTTCCATTATATCTTGATTTGTCAAAAGCTTTCGACACTATTGACCATAAAACGAAGAAGAACAAACAAAGATAAGTGATTGGCTTAAAGCCATCAAATTGTCTATAAATGTCACCAAAATTAAAGCTATGATTTTCCTAATGCCACACGATAAAGTAAAAAAGCCTGGTTTCCAAATTAATGCAACAGTAATTGAATATGTAAATAACTTTTAGATATCACAATAAACAATTACTTAAATTGGGACAGTCATATAAAAATTACTTAACAAAGTATATATATAAATATATATAAAATCACTGAAATTCCAAATAAACTGAAAATTGTTTTACCACAAAATATTCTACAGACAAAGTCACTGATAAGGCCTCACATAAAGTATGGTATATCAATACGGGGTTACCAATTTGTTTAACTTAAAAATGCAATTCGACTAATCAATCAATATTACCGAAGAAGACCATACTCATCAACTATATGGTTTCTCCAAAGCAATACGTTCTTTGTAATTATGCATACAAATGTGACATACCTAACTCTTGTATACCAACATCAAATATATTCACTTATAGTATACATTTATATTTTGTACATATCTAATTATATATTTTGCACGTCGAAAAATAGTTAATCACCCATATTCTTTTCTTTTTTTTAATACAAATATATTTGTATATTTATGGTTTTGCATATATAAGGTAGCTCCCTTGGTAGCTACTCAGATTCATAGCGCGAGAATCACAACGTGAGTATCAGTAGTGTTAATACATCGAACGATATTTATATATACTAGCAAACATGCCCGTACCCAGGATGGGATAACTTGGTAGTTCATACGTGACAGTCCAGATAGCAATGTTTACCAAATGCTTCAGGCCAATATGCCATCAATACGCTCGAGATTGTTTAAGGGAACGTCAAACGTATTACCAGAAACAACCGCGTCACGCACGTGATGCAATACTCGCAGCATGTTCAAAATATTGAAGGCCGTGTGAATTTAGACCCATGGATAATTGTGTTGGTTGTAGAATAGTAGAATATATTTTTATTGTGTATTATATACGTGGATGCATGCTTTCTACTATAATTTAAACCGTCCAGATGGCGCGACATACTCTCGAACGAGCGTGTTTTCTGGGATTGTTGGAAGCTAACGTATTACGCAGCGAACATTTTATTTACCATACAAAAAACACTAAGAAACCTAGATATAAGGGGTATTTCGAAAAAAATAAAGGCGTTACGTTTCATTCGTGGGGTCGTAGAGTAATCCATGTGTAGCGCAACACCACTCGTGAATATGACAACTTTATTGAACAGGTTTTAATAACTACTTATCAGTTAGAAGGACGGCAGTCGAATGCCCGTTAGAAGTATTTTAAAACGTAACGTTCTTGTTTACGTGCACGCGCTTGTGCCGTGCACGTGTACACGCGACGTACCTACGTCATGCGCACACGCGCTTAAGACCGCTAATATTTGCTATGTGGCAAGTCGCCACATGACCTCCCCCAAATGAGAGGATGCTTATTTATTATTTACAGTCTGTCCGGTGATCGAATTTGTCGACCTGAACGTGTACGCACTGATACTGATGCAGGTTTGTTTTGCTCACGTTGACATCTGACTGCAATAGTCGGACCGGTTGCGATGTCGAAGTCGTCGTCCACAAATGCTGGTTTCAGACGATCGATGGACACCGTGTCTCTCCGACCACGAATGTCCAACGTATAGTACTTGTCATTACGCTCTAACACTCTGAACGGTCCTTCATATGGGCTCTCCAGAGGTGTGCGATGAGCGTTTTTGCGTACGAAGACGAACGTACATGTCAGGAGTGCGGTTGGTATTCGAGAAACGTGTTGTCGGCCGTGATGAGTCATCGATTTCGCTCGCAGGCTACGCATGGTCTTACGCAATCGTGTGAGTAGGGCTAATGCGTCTGTGGTTACTTCTGTCGATGCTTTAGTAGTTTCGAAAAACTCGCCCGGCAGACGGAGTGTTGTTCCATAGACAAGTTCGGCGGAAGTACACCCCAAATCTTCTTTGATGGAAAACCGTATGCCCAGTAGAACTATGGGCAGTTCGTCTCGCCAATCCGGACCGTGTAGACGAGCTTTGAGTGACGCTTTAAGCTGTCTGTGGAATCGCTCAACTAAGCCGTTCGATTGTGCATGGTAGGCTGTCGTGTGATGAAGTTGCATGCCCAGTAGTTTCCCGAGTTCCATCCATAGTCCGGAAATAAACTGTCGACCCCGGTCGGATACTATGTCAGTGGGTACGCCGAAACGTGGCACCCAATTCTCTAATAAAGCTCGCGCACAGGAAACGGCAGTAGCATCTGCCATAGGTATGGTTTCCGGCCATCGTGTGAAACGATCAACGATTGTGAACAAGTAAGATGTTCCTTGCGATGATGGCAGTGGGCCTACAATGTCCACGTGTATGCTATCAAAACGATGATCTGGTGTGGGGAACTGTTGTAACGGCGCAGAAACGTGGCGATGAATCTTTGCCCGTTGACATGCCAGACACGTCTTAGTCCAGGCAGTGATGTCCTTGTTGATGCCATGCCAGACATAACGCGAGTTCATAAGACGTTTCGTCGTACGTCCAAATGGATGTGATGTACCATGAATTGCGTCAAAAAAACGCGCCGCCGCCAACTCAGTGGCACAATGGGTCGTGGAGTAGAGGTGGATACGTCACAAAGAATGGTGTCGCCATTCTCTAGTTCCACATCGCGTAGAACAAGTGCCGTAGTTGCTATGTTATCTTTGTATGTTTGTACATCGCGATCATCTAATTGTGCACGCGCCATGTCGGTGTAGTCGATAGAGTCGTTAAATGTCACTGTGTTGACTGTCGAGGGTGATGAGGGTGATGATAACTCGTCTTCTATGTGTACTCTCGACAGCATATCTGCTGCAACATTAGTCTTTTCGGGTATGTATCGAACATCCGTAGTGAACTCTGCGATAAAAGACAGATGTCGTGTCTGTCTCGGAGATCGATCCGCATTATTGTGAAACGCGAAGGTAATTGGCTTATGGTCGGTATATATGTGAAACAATCGACCTTCCAAGAAATAACGGAAATGGCGTACTGCTAGATACATGGCGAGTAAATCTCGATCAAACGCACTGTATCTTGTCTCAACTGGCTTGAGGTTTCTCGAGAAGAAGGCGAGTGGTTGCCATTGTCCGTTAATGTACTGTTCTAGCGCTCCTTCGACAGCTGTGGATGACGCGTCGACAGTAATGCTAGTCATAGCTGTGTGTTTCGGGTGAACCAGGAGTGATGCTGTAGCTAACGCACTCTTAGAAGCTTCGAAAGCATCGTTCATCTCCTTAGTCCAAACCAATACTTTGGTTTTACCTTTCAGTGCGTTGTGGAGAGGTCGTAGCAAGTTGGCGACATGTGGTACGAAACGGTGGTAGAAATTTAGCATGTCTACGTACTCCTGTAATTTCTTCTTGTCCACAGGCCTTGTTAGGTGAGTGATGGACTCGACGCGATCAGCCAGCGGTTTAATACCGTGAGCTGTGACATGATGGCCCAGGAAATCGACCGCATCGATGCTAAAAGTGCACTTGGTGGTGTTTACCACGAGTCCATGAGCAGTCAATCTCTCGAACAACTGGCGAAGGTGTTGTTGATGTTCAGTCGCAGATGAACTGGCGACCAAAATGTCATCGAGGTAGACAAACACAAAGTCGATGCCTTGGAGTACATTGTCCATAAGACGTTGAAAGGATTGAGCTGAATTTCGCAATCCGAACGGCATTCGAACAAATTCGAAAAGTCCGAAAGGAGTGATGATTTTATGTATGTCGTCAGGAGCTACAGGTATCTGGTGGTACCCTTTTACAAGGTCGATCTTTGAGAAGATAATTTTGCCATCTAGCTGTGCAGCAAAGTCTTGTATGTGTGGTATAGGGTAACGGTCCGGAATGGTGACGTCATTCAGGCGCCTATAGTCACCACACGGTCGCCAGTCGCCACATTTCTTAGGCACCATATGAAGTGGTGATGCCCATGTACTGGATGATCGTCGCACGATGCCTAGCTTCTCCATGTTTTCAAATTCACGTCGGGTGATTGTGAGTTTCTCCGTAGACAGTCGTCGAGCTCGCGAGTGCACGGGTGAGCCTTTCGTCATGATGAAATGATCCACTCCGTGCTTGACTTCTGCTGCGGAGAAATTTGGAGTAGACAAGGTTGGAAATTCGGCCTTCAGTTGCACATACTTATTATTGGAAGAAGCTAAATGTTCATACGTCCCTTCTGTTGGCGGGTGTAGGATGACGTGCGCCATTCGATTGGCAGCGATTTCATCGAGAGCTGCGACAACGTAGTTGTATTTCGTTTGGTCGATGGTTATGTTGCGTATATCAAACTGTGCTTCAGCCTGCGCAAACCATACATTCGGGCTGGATTTCCAAAAGACTGGAAGTTTCAACGAAAAGGCTGCCACGTTGCTGTTCGCTTCTGCCATATTGATGTCGTGTGTGGGTTGCGATCACGTCAGGGTCACCAATGTAGCGCAACACCACTCGTGAATATGACAACTTTATTGAACAGGTTTTAATAACTACTTATCAGTTAGAAGGACGGCAGTCGAATGCCCGTTAGAAGTCTTTTAAATCGTAACGTTCTTGTTTACGTGCACGCGCTTGTGCCGTGCACGTGTACACGCGACGTACCTACGTCATGCGCACACACGCTTAAGACCGCCAATATTTGCTATGTGGCAAGTCGCCACACCTGAAAGATACCTCGGTGTAGTTCACGGAAAAGAACGGAAACAGCTGACAATACAGGATGTAAACCAAAAGGAGACCCCGGATGTCGGGAATCGGCGCGGTTAATTTGATACGAGTTTTGGACAAGCGGATAAGTCAGCGGATTTGGTTGAAGTTCTTAATACAGAACAGGGCGCAGAAACTACGAAAAAGTTAGGCGAACTCTTCAAAATTCTTGCGTTACTGTAACTTCATGCAAATATTTAGGCCATATTATAGCACTTGCGAAAATGTTATACTGTCTCGCCGCCATTTTTGGGAAGACTGGAGTTACGATATGGTAAGTCGTTCGAGAATGCGGGCGCAGTCCCTGAACTTAGAAGGCTTTGTCTATCTACACTTTATACAGTATATCCAATTTTGGAATGGTAAGCCGAAAATGTGTTCGTCATGCATGTGATATTGATACATGGCGAGTAAATGTGTTCGTCATGCATGTGATGTTTTGTTGGTCAGTTGCGTACGTTTGTGATGTACATAAGAAAGTACCTGTCTTGTTACGTTTTTGATGTACATAAGAAATTACCTGTCTTGTTACGTTTATGATGTACATAAGAAAGTACCTGTCTTGTTACGTTTGTGATGTACATAAGAAAGTACCTGTCTTGTTACGTTTGTGATGTACATAAGAAAGTACCTGTCTTGTTAAGAATAAAATAATGCATTCCAAAGCTACACTGGATACCAAGTGAATAAGGAAACCGTTGGTTCATCCAACAAGTTTCATAGGTCCGGTCAACAGTGGCGCCACACGGTGGGCCGGCAACTAGCCGTGTAGTGGCGCCACACCACGGAGCACAGATGACGGAGGCTTAACACATATTGGTATATACTTGGTATACTTACTTAGTATACTTGATTGTATAGTCTCTCTCAGCCGGTGGCTAGATACCTAAGTTTCCTCTTGAAGGTGTTCAGAGTAGAAGCTGACTCGACTTCTTCAGGGAGTTTATTCCAGTAATCGATCATACGATTTGTGAAGAAGCGTTTACGGATTTCACTGCGGGAATACGTCTTCTTCAAGTCGTCTCTGTTCGAAAGGAAAGGATTTGACAGGTGTTGTGCTGAGTTTCAGCGCTCTCTTCTGAAACTTCTCTAATTCATATATAATCCTTTCTATAGAGGGGGCTCCAAGCTGGCGATGCATATTCCAGCACTGGTCGTACCATTGTTTCATATAAGGTTTTTATTTTCCGAACTACTTTCAAAGCATCGTTAAATTAGTCCTATGCGTTGGTTTGCCTTAGTTGTAATATATTGTATGTGGGTGTTTGGTTTTAGGATTTCGCATATGGTGATTCCTAGATCTTTTTGTTCTTGAAATTCAAACCTGGCGAATATGAGGCAATGGCGAAATCCGGATGCTTGTGGTTACGCTTAAAATGCAAACCAAAAATAAAATAAAATATTATCAACGAGTAAGTTATCGAAGAGAGATGCGAGGTGTATTTCAAAACAAGATATTCCCCTACAGGAATGCATCAAACCGGGATAGACCCCCGTGGATAAATAGCAAAGTGAGGAAACTAATAACAGCCAGTTATATACTTTTCAAGAAAACAAAGAAGGGATCAAAGAAATCCAAACATCGGACAACTAAATTAATACCTTAAAAAGCAATTAGGAAAGAAACCATAACAGCATATTAGACATATGTTGAATTAATAGTCACACCAAACCCAGATGACCAAAAATGGCAACAATAAATTATGGTCTTTCAGCAAACACGGACGAACAGATTCAGTGAACATCGCTCCTCTTAAAGAAAATTGTATGTTGAAGGACACCCCCATGGACAAAGTTAGGATCCTAAACGAATTGTTCAGCTCTGTGTTCACCAAACAGAACCCCTTAAATTGAAATTGAATGTTGCCACAGAAGGCTTTCAAAAACTCCTGGAAAATCTAAACCCTAACAAAGTCATGGGACCAGACAGGCTTCATCCCAGGGTCCTCAGTGAAACAGCTTATTCTACAAATAATATTTTCTAAATACCTTGAAAATTATGAGGTACCAGACGACTGGAAACAAGCAAATATAGTACCAATCTTCAAGGAGAAAGATATTGGCCATCAAATTACCGCCCAGTGTCACCCACGTGTGTTTGCAGCAGACTGATGGAACACGTACTCTCAAAACACCTACTAAGCCATCTAGAAGCCAACAATATTATCTTCGACAAGCAGCATGGATTTGGCGAAAGGCAAATTAATGTAATTATTATGGATTTCGCCAAAGCGTTTAACAAAGTATCACACCACAAACTAATCTTGAAACTTGAGAGATACGGTATCACTGGCCCTGTAAGCACTTGGATTGAAACATTCTTGAAGGATAGAAAATAGCTTGTGGCATGTGAAGGTATGTATTAGGTCTGGGCTCCAGTTATCAGTGGGGTCTCACAAGGTTCAGTAATTGGCCCCATCCTCTTTCTTGTCTATATAAAATACCTACTTAATAACCTCAAATCAACTGTCCGACTCTTTGCTGACAACAGTATTATCTCCACGACACTGTCCAGTGATACTGACGCTACAGCCCTTCAACAAGATCTAGACAAATTGGCCAAGTGGGACGAAACTTGACAAATGGAGTTCCATCATCAGACATGTAGTGTCCTCCACATAACCAGATCCCGTAACTCAAAATACAAACAATGCACTCTTCATGGCCACATACTCGTAAAGGAGGACAACGCAACATATCTTGGTGTGGATGTAAATAAAACAATGTCATGGATTGACCACATAAATGATGTTACAAAAAAAGCAAATGCATCCTTAGATTCCCTAGGAAGAAAACTCAAAATTAACCAGGAACATTTTTAAAACATTGCTTATTTAACTTTTGTTAGACCACAGTTAGAATATGCCGCTGCCATATAGGACCCGTATACGCAAACGTAAAACAAACCAAAATAGTGGTGGTCTAAAGACGGGCAACACGGTATGTTTGTAACAACTACAACCGTTAACCGTGATCAAACACTTGCACTGGCGCAGGCTGCTACAAAGGAGAACCGACATCCGCCTTGTCATGTTTTATAAAACATTGCATGACATAGTCGCCCTGAACCTCTTCCCCCAACTTATACCACTGGTGAGACCCTCTCGACACAAGCATTCGGAAGCAACTCCCCCTAATCACTAAGCAATTCATCCAGTATATATTTTTTTACCCCATAGCCAATTATAATAACCTGCCAGCCTACGCAGCTATAGCACCAAGTTTGAAGATTTTCAGGCAGAAGATCTCCAGCCTGCAACATACATTGATATTGCAGTTTTCAAGCTATCAACTTTCCTCTCCTCAAATTGCAGTTCTACACGCACACTATCATCTTTTCTCTTTCTTCCAAAAATTATATTACTTTCTCTTACAGCACTTTAGCACGTGTGCACACACCGAGTCTATAAACCTTGAAGACAGGGTTGACTCGTACCCGGAAGAAGAAGAAGAAAAATATGAATACTATATTTGAGGCCATAGAGAAAACATTGTATGCTAAGTGCGATAGTAAAGAAGTAAAAGGAATGTAAATAAAAGCCCTGGGAGTGGCACCAGTAATGAACAATTACATGAACTGATTAGTGAGGTAATGCGCTATGAACAGTCACATTTTCTCTTGCTTGGAGATTTTCATTATTCCAACATAGACTGGCAAAACTGGGACACACTCTCAGAAAATACTAATAGCCCAAACAATAAATTTAAAGAAGGTATAAGAGATAAATTTCTCTTCCAACGTGTCACACTCGCCAAATGGGCGATTAGGAACTAAATCGAAAACACTCGATTTTGGTTTTCACCAATTAAAAAGGTATGACATATTGTACGAAAGCCCACATGGTAAGAGTGACCACTCTGTTCTTACCATTACATTTAGGTTCTATGCAAAAATAGCAAATAATACACGACTTAAATATAATTAAGACCAATGAAATTACAATGGTATGAAGGCGAAACTAGACAAAACAAACTGGAGCGAAATACTTGGCACGAGCACTATAAACTATAAATGGTTAGGTTTCAAAGAATATATTATAATGATAGAGGATGAATTCATCCCTCGTCGACATGTGAGTAACAATAAAATACATAAAGGGAAAGTACCCCTAAGCAAGGAATCAGTAAAGAAAATTAGGAATAACACACTTTATGGAAAGGTTATATGGAGACAAAAGAAGGGGAATACTATATTGAATATTGTTGGACTAGAAATCAAGTCCGTAAATGCAGAAGGAATTTCAGATGAAGCTAGCAACAGAAGCTAAGACAAACCATAAAGCAGTTTGGAAATATATAAACACTAAAACCAAGAATCGGGAAGGTGTTTCAGACCTGAACATAGACCCTAACGGTCCTAATGTCTTAGGAATTTTTTTTGTTTTACTATAGAACTAGATGGATATATATATATATATATATATATATATATATATCATATTCAACCAATGAAGTTAATGCACGCCATGGAAGAATTGAATATTTATGAGGACATGATTAAAAAACTTTATAATTTTAATATATGTAAATCAACAGGACCAGATGGTGTTCATCCTAGGTTGTTGAAAGAGTTATATAATCATTTATGTAAACCACTAGCTAGGCTATTTAATAATTAATTTGCCGTGGGTGAACTACCATAGGAATGGAAACGGAACGATTTCCGCCATAATTAAGAGGTGTAATCGAACAAAGGCAGGACATTATTGACCAGTCAGCCTAACAAATATAACATGCAGATGTATGGAACACTGTGTCAAAGACCATAGTGCCAATCATGACGAGAAACAACTTATTCAGTATTCAACAATTTGGTTTTATTAAAGGTCCTTCTACGGTACTCCAACTGTTAAATGTTATGAACTCATGGACCAAAGCTTTAGATAGAGAAGAATCTATAGACGTAATATATCTAGACTTCATGAAAGCATTCGAGACTGTAATCAATCATAAAAAAGATTGATAAGGAAACTTAAATCACATGACATAGAGTATTACACACACTAATATGGATACAGGCGTTCTTTTCTGACCGTCTACAACAGGTCAGTGTAAATGGTATAACCTCTGAGTGGGCAAATGTAACAAATGGAATTCCGCAGGACAGTGTCTTAGGACCGATCCTATTTGTTTTATACATAAATGATCTTACAGAGAATATAGTTTCGAATGTATATATGTTTGCAGATGCAACAAAGGTTTTCAAAACGATTAATAGTTCAGATGACCAGCATGCACTACAGAACAATTTAGATTATTTAACATCTTAGTCAAGTCAATGATTATTAAGGATTCACCCAGATAAATGTAATTTGATGCACGTAGGGAAAATAATACGGCAAGATTATGCTTATAACTTGAAGATAGATAACACTGCCCATAAATTAGTAAATAGAAGAACAATAAGACATTGGTGTTGTTATTGATTAAAACCTAGAATTTGATAAACAAATCAACCAAAAAATAAACAAAGCAAGCAGTTTATTGTCCACTGTGAGAACGAGTACTTCCTGATATCCAATCTACACTGGCCCTTTATTAATTTTATTTCATGTCCTCTAGTTCTGCTATCCTCTGTGAGTGATAAAAACATATTTCTATCAATATTTTCATACCCATTCAATATCTTAAAAACTTCAATCTCATCTTAACCTCTTTGTCGCTAAAGTTGTTAAACCACATTCTTTTAGCCGTTCTTATACATTTATAATAATGATTATTATTATTATACATTTATATATCTGCGGTATGTTTTATCCATCCATGCACAGTCCTGAAGCTTTCGTGAGACTCGGCAGTCATTGGATGCATGAGCTCAGCTGTGAACAATCAGCGCGAGTGTTCTATTCAAAACTGGATTTAAACGTCCAATCATTACAAATTCGTTTTTCGGAATGAACCCATTACCATGCATAGAATGTCAGCTAAGCTGCAATTAAACATTCCGAAAAACGGATAGTTTTAAACGAACACATTTATTGTATTAATGCTTGCAAAAACGAAACAAAAACCATTGGTGAGGCTTTATCGTGGGCTGACGGAAACACATCACCGCGTATGTTTATGATCAACTATTATTCTGATACACATATAAGGTCACATTTCAATGTTGGGTCATCTAAGTCGGATTGCTGCCGCTGGAAGCCCTTCACTGTAAATTACATTGGGTACTCGGGCCGGCGGTAATTGGATATTGTTGAGTTGTCTGGCTTGTGGTACTCGAGCATGCTTCGTTAATTTTCCTTGATGTCAGACATTAGTCCTTGTGTTGAAAATTATTGATTATACACTACAACCTACTTTAATAGTCGTAAGAGCTGGCCGGATACTCGATGAATTACGTATAATGCACATCATTATAACAATCAAAGTTGCTTTCATGAGTAATGGTTATTCGTTCAGATTCATTCTCACATATTGTCACGTACATTCGTGTAGATATGGTTCAACCTAGGTCGAGTCGCTTTACCGCAGCGCACATAGCACAACGATAATAAATACAAATTTCTTGTTAATGCTTTTTTAATTACGACAAATGGATAAAACGAACTATCGTCAACAATATCTACTAATTATGTCAATGATAGTTTTGTGACTCCAATAATATATAAGCAGATTTGGTATCTGTCATGCATTTACTGTAAATATGTTATATTCATGATTACGTTGATGAGGTAAATTAAATACTTTTTTAATTTTGCTAATACGATTACAACGTATACTGTTATCAACCGTAATGTGCGAATATGTTGTGCTAACAATTGTATATTTTTATATGTGATAACAACAATATAACAAGCAACAATGTCCACCACAAAACACATACAAAGCGATGTAAACAGTCACATTGGAAAATAAAACAATTGTCGAAAGACAAAGTTCGTCTGCCGAAATAACACACATAATGTAATAATGACAAAAACACAACGATTTATATTATATGATATGTTACGTAGAAACTTTGAAGAACATAAGAGGTTATAACCTAGACGACTACGAAAAATGCAGTTGGTATCCTTCATGCATTTACTATACATGATAATCATGATAACGTTGATGAGATAAAACAATACTGCATTAATTAAAAACGATTACAACGTACACTATTTTTAACCTTCAGTGTGCGAATATGTTGTGCTAACAATTGTATATTTTCCACCTTGATAATAACTCTGCGACAAGCAACTATCTCCACCTCAAAACTTATTAAAAACGTCGGAAACAGTCACACTGGAAAAGAAGACAAGTGCCGATATACACATTTCTTCTAACGAAATGTTACACGCTTTGTAATAGTGATTTAAATTCTGGACGACTCTGCATATGATGTTTTGCTCAGTTCTGTGGAGCTACACGTCTCGACAGTATCTTTTACACAACAGGAGAAAGTCTTCCTCAAGCTGACGCGAAATGACGGCATTAGAGCTAGATAGACAAACGGGTTGACGATGGAATTGAACACCGAAAAAAACACCCCGATCTTCTGCTTAGCGGATCCAAATTCGTATTCCACCACGCCGGTGTATCCGAGGACGTATGCCCATGCGTCGAAACCAATGGTGAAGAGGAAGATTCCTGTCAATGTAATGGCTGTCTTCGTTATAGTCGACTGTGCTGAGTCGATGGCTTTAGAACTGCTTACATTAGGGCTGCTACTTCTACGATATAGTGCTAACACCACGCTACCATAAAGATAAACGTACGCTGTTACAGGCATCAAGTATACGGCGAAGAACCAAACCAGACTGTACGCGTAGAACACTGTTTCGCCTATTGTTCCCTGTATGAGGTATTCACTAAGGCAAACACCATTGTCGAAGCGTACTTGCATGAACGCTGGCAGAATTACGAACACGTTTGAAACATACATAGCTGCAATGCTGTAGTAGGCAAATTTTCCTTGAATCTCTCCGTGATTGAAAGGGCGACAGACGGCCATATATCGTTCGACAGCGACACTGGCCAAATTCCATACAGATAACAAAATAGCACCCCAGAAGAGCCCCTGACCGTGCCAAAGATAACACACGGCAGCATCGAAGTACGTGTTTCCGGTCGTCCACATTGGTGGTTGCAGAAGCAGGATTGTTCCCATGGCGCATATCCACGAGTCTACCAGTGCCTGGTGCTTCAGGAGTAGGCAAATGGCAGGCGAAAACATTTCACCGTTTCGTACGAGTGTAATAAAAGTCATTTTGTTTGCCACATACCCAACAATTGAGAGAACAAGTTGGCAACGATCCAACAATTCTAGCCACATTCCAGCGCCTGACTTCATCACGTCTGTGGTTTGGTTGAAATTGGTGTTGTTTTCGGTTGAAGTGGATACACTTACATTCCGTTCGTGAAACATATCGTCCGATCTGTTAAAACCGCTGATGAGATCGTTATCCGACTTGGTTGTGTGTTCTCCATGTGTGACTCGTTGAGTAGTCGTAGTTGACTCTATGTATTCACCACGTGTTGGTTTGCCCGTGGTGTGTTGACGTCCACGTAGTCGTATACCTGGCGTTGTGTAATTCCCTATTTCACCTTGTGATTTCTCGCTCAGGGACGAAGCCTGATTCGCTTTAGTGGTTATTTTTTCGGACCAATTTGTGGAAGTAGCACTTTCATATGAAGCGCCACTCGACGAGCCAATTAGAGCGCATGTCATTACGGTCACGCATAACGCTACGTAGTGATGACGTCGATTCACGTTTTGCTTCATTTCATCGACTGTCCATCAAAAACGCTGTTTCGACAAATGATATTCAAGTCCTATTTTCTTTGTTGATTCTTCGCTACTAGTGTCACCCATTCTCACAGCTACTCCCCGAGTTCGTCCACTGGTAATTGCTTAGATGACATCAACCAAGTTTCGACATTCTCCGATTGTGTTAGTAATACCGACTTGAAGCATGACGTTTTCTTGTTCTCTTGATAACGACAACAGTCGTGTCGCGGTGCTGCTATTTTCGAACTAGTTGTGTTGTTCACATTGCAGCGCCAGTGACAATAAATACATCGCGCTAGCGGCATGCACCATCTGTCGACAGTCATTGGTTGATTAATAATTACGCTCTCCACAATTGTCATAACATATTCAACATTTATATTTACAGTGCTGGTAGCCGATGTTTTCGACGTAGCGATTGCGATTTTCGTATACATTTAAACTTGCTATGTCATTGTTGTCATGTTCTTTTCACCGTTTATCTCCTACTGGGAGTGTCCGCTCGGATCTTCCTCCGCCATGATGTCCTATTCATTGCGTCCTCTCCCACAATGTCTGCTATGTCTCCCTCGTCACGTGTCTCATTATTAGCCACTGTCTTCACCGGCTGCAGGATAGGTGATTGGTTAACGTGTCTGCATTCAATCCCTCACAAAGTTTCTCGTGACAAGGACGAGCCAGAGATTTGTGTTGGACGAGGCAGACACAATGCAGATGTGGGGCATAATCAAGATGCCAATATTGATTGTTGCTGAGGAGAGGACCCCATAATCGATGGAGCATCTGTTAAAGTGGCCTCTCCTACCAGAGCCCTGTAGTCTAGACGATTTGGCAGTTTACAACTGTTTTGCCAGAACCTATGTGCTGCAAAGGGGAGGAGCACAGTAAAGAAGACAGGAACATAATATAAGAAGAAAAAACGAATTAAACGTTATGGTAGACAGTGATTATAATCAAATTCATTTTTACATCAATGTAACATCAGAAAATAAAAATTAAAAATAGAGGAGAAACTTCAACAAAGGTAAATATATAGCAAAGCTAGGTTGGAATAAAATGCTGAAGAATAAGACAGCAATTGAATGTTGGACATTATAACTTATGAAATTGTGTGTATCATTGAAAAAATTTTCCATTGAAAAAACAAGGAAAACGGTACAGAAATAAGCACTTTTTAAAAGAAGCTAATAAAAAAATAGCGTACAAGGAAACTGTGGAGGGTTTATATGCGTACCAGAAGACGAGACAAGGTTGAACTAGAACATAGTGATGGAAATATAATATCACAAGGATTTTAATGGCGGAAAGCCTAAATGGATACATCAGTTCAACGTTTACATAATTAGTTCATTACCAGTTCCAGATGCAAGATTTCACTTAGCTAAATCGGAGTATTTAGAACAGTTAATTGTAACTCCTGACATTTTAACTAAGAAAATAGTCAATGAAGGATAATAAATCATTTGGAATGGATGGAACTCCGCCAAAACTACTAATGAAAACAGTACGACACATTAGTATACTACTTCCAAGATTGATCATTCATTAAAAGAGGAAGTGGTACCTTTTGATTCGATAAAAAACTAACATTATACCATTATTTAAAAAAGGCTTCGATAAATAAGTCAACGAAGTAAGGACGTACTTTTAACATCAGTCATTTGTAAATTATTAGAAAGGTTGATTAAAAATCATATGGTGGACTTCCTTGTAAAGCATACATTATTAATTCATCTAAACATGGATTCCTAAAAGCGAAGTCATGCTTAACAAACATGTTTTTTTTTGGAGAAATCACTAAGTGGATTATCTACTTAGATTTCCAGAAAGCTTTTGACGAAGTGCCACATCAAAAACGTCTACTTAAATTAAAACTCCATCGTATCGGGGAAGGCATAATCGACCGAACAGAAAAATGGCTTGGATGTAAACGATAAAATGGGATATACTGTTCTAGGTGCCAGAGAAGGATTTAAGGGTACAAATAAAAGCTGATATGAAAACAGTGTGCTATTGCATCTTCAAAAGGTAATAAAAGTATTGAGTTGATTAAGAGAAAGACCTAATTACACTTTATATAAAACAATGGTTGGGTCGTTTAGAATATTGTATATAAGCTTGGATACCATATCGCAAGAAGGATATATATATACGCTTGAACGAATACAGAGGAGAGCAACTGAAATGAGTTCAGAAATAAGATACCTTAGTTATGAAGAACGCTTAAAAGAATGTGGTTTAACAACCCTAGAGAAAAGGAGGTTAAGAGGCGATACGAGATTTTAAGATATTGAATGGGTATAAAAAATTATGATATCAATATATTTTTCTCTCTCAAGAAAAATAGTAGAACTGGAGGACATGAAGCAACACTAGTAAATAATCAGTGTCGGGAAGTATTCTTTCTCGCAGAGGACAATACATGAATGGAACATTAGTAAATAATCAGTGTCAGGAAGTACTCGTTCTCAAAGAGGACATTACATGATGTAACATTAGTAAATAATCAGTGTCAGGATGTACTCGTTTTCACAGAGGACAATACATGAAGTAACATTAGTAAATAATCAGTGTCAGGAAGTACTCGTTCTCAAAGAGGACAATACATGAAGTAACATTAGTAAAAAATCAGTGTCATGAAGTACTCGTTCTCACATAGGAAAATACAAGAAATAACATTAGTAAAGACTCAGTGTCAGGAAGTACTCTTTCTCACAGAGGACAATACATGAATGGACCAAATTATCTACACAATGTGCAACTGCTAGCAGCGTGAATATGTTTAAAAACAAGGTTGACACGTATATCAAGAGGGCGGGATACATATAAATGAAACAAATTTAATGTTGGACTCTCGATAAGCCCATGTCAATTTGCCACATGAGCCATTGTCTTGAATGGCAATTTTGTTAAATATTGAGTGTAGCGAATCGAGAAGATGAAGTCCCGTGCTGCGTTTTCCATCCACCGGCAGCTTCCACGCATTCTTTATCACACTGTTTTTACCTCTATATACAAAATGTTCGATCCACGTTAGTCAGCTAGTTACGGTATCTATGCGCACACTCTTTGCTAGATTACGAAATAACGTACATATGTCTAGTAGACGTGTAAACATGGGATGCCGTCGACCAGAAATTTACTTAGACTATTTAACTTAATTTTATCATGCCAAATCGAGGCTGAATGTCGCCCGCTCTGAATAGACACGGTCTGCATCGCACCATAAGCAGATGTCACTTATAATGCATGATTACATTCGACAGTCCTTGCGACAAAGTTATTGCTTTTGGCAATATAATCAATCATTTTCCATTAACTGCATCTACCGTAGCAAATGTATCGATCCTGTATTAAGGAATTCACCCAGATTGAATCTGTTTCTATAGCCTCTGCAACAAAAGCGTTGGATGACTTGGCAGACGCTTCAGGCAATCAAAATGTTCCACGTGGATCCAGCGGCAGCTAGCATCCTGACGTCGCTCCATCTTCTCTTGACCAGACGTAGATCACTGTCGTCCTCTTTTTTAACCAATTGATGTCCACCACAATGCAACAGTAATTGGGAGATCAAAAGTTTTTTCTAGCATTTAATCTGCGTTAAATGCTTTACCCTGTAAAAACTACTTTTAATTTTCCCCATTATTTGTAGAGGATTCCCCTTTAATGTTGTCTCGTTAGTGGCCTGGATAATTATAGAATCATTAGATATAAAACGCATGTAGTCATACATACTTGTTCCATTTAATCGTGCATTAATTCCTGGCTAGATTGGGTACAACATTTACAAAGGAATCGTTAAGCCTGTGGGGTATAATTTTTATAATCTATCTGTAAGGATTATATTGTCACCGACAAATGAATCTGGAAAAAACTTATTATAACTTTGACCTTTTTTAATCACCGAATTCAACAATTTCCAAGTTCATGCGATATCGTAGCGATACTATTCGAGTAATTTGCAACAGTGATACTTTTTAGCTGCAGACATGCTGGCTAAGGTGAGGCCATTGATCACTCGCTGCAGCGAACGTTTCGATCGCTTATTCCATGCTTCGCAGACGTCAGCATTGACGGAGCGATGATTCAGTTCAACGGGCAACTGAACTGGAAGCTGTCAATGAAACCGGTGAAGTGGATGATGAAGATGTGGTGTTTGTGTGATGCTAACATCGGATACTGCATCACGTTTCGTGTGTACACTGGCAGGGAGGAGAACGCAGATATGGACCTCGGCTACCGGGTCATCATGGGACTGATGCAGCCATACCTGGGCAAAAACCACCATATCTTTGCAGACAACTATTTCACATCGGTGCACCTGTCCGAAGCTCTAATATGTGTGTCACCACTCGCTCGAACAGCAAGGAATTCCCGAAATCACTTGCGACAAGACGCCTGCATCAAGGTAGTCACGCCCTGTGACTCCGAAGCGACAGACGAGAACGAGCGATCAGTATCAATGACGCTATTTTTTTACACTAATGACGAAATATCCGAGATTTGAAAAAATAACTTATACGAAAGCAGCAGAAAACATAAACAATTTATTGGGCAGTTATTGTCAAAGCCCTATTAAGACACGAAGTTTGCCGGTGTCTTGATGTATAAATTTACAAAAGTTAAAGGGCAACGGACAAAGAAAGACCCCCGTTCGTGGGGTTTAGGTAACGAAAAAGAATTGTTCACATAATGTATGGGAACGATATACGCTGCACCGCATGCAATGATAATTGAGAATTAATTGCGTCCTGCCAAGTCACGCCATTTTAATGAGTAATTGGTGGTAAAATAACATAAATAACATTACACGCAATACAAACACTCAAAGGCGTGCATAAAAGAGCCACTGTGTCTTGGTTGACGACGGTTTTGACGACAGTTTTTTGCACCTGTTATTGCTGATGGTCGTTTGCAGATTACGTCTTGCATGAGCTGGTAGAGTTTGACCACGATTACACATATTTAAGTATAGCTGCCTGTAGTTGTCGCTGTTGACGTTAGTGGTTGACAACACATTACTGCACGCCGGGTGATTTGGAAGAATGTCTTTATTGAAAGTTCATCCAGACACATTAGGGCATTTTAATGTGCTGGTTGTAGACGATTCAGAGGCACAGCCATAACAATTTGATGACAACAATATAAAATCGGCCACTTCGCGTGTGTGGCTGTCTATCTTAGTTGACATTAGGGAGGACTTGAATCAAGTGCACCGGACGACATCATTCGTCTTCAAACAGGTAATGCTTGAAGCAAAGAACGCGTACTAGGCGTGTTGATTTAGTAATATGGAATGTGCAGTGAAATTATGATTTCGCAAATTAATATACAGTTATTGTTATTTTGTATTTGATATTTCGTCAGAGACTACCAACAAATAAAACTTATGATGTAATTCACAAACAAACCAGTGATATTTTAATGTTTAAGTAAATCATTTTGCATACGCAAAAACCGGATGGCTTGCATTGAAATTCTAGTAAATCGAACATTAATACATAGGGAGACTATGGCTAGTTATAGCACAAACAACATCTTTCAAGATTGCATTTCGAATTGATAACGGATAGAAATTAGCAAGTGAAAAAATGCAGTACACATTTGCGCAATTATACTTTTTATGTGGTGTAATAAAGTGTTACAATTACACCCCGATGTGGGGTAAGTTGTAATATAATATATGTCTAATCATTGCTGCAAATTGTAAAATACCAGTACACGAAATTAATGGCTTTATATTGTTTTAATACTTATCTGAGATATATGACTGACTTATAAGACTGATTGGGCCCTACATCAAATGTAATATAATAGTTCAAACTGGAAGACCATGTAAATGATGTAATGAACATAATCATGTTAATTACAAAAAAAAAGTTTATTAATTAATTAATTAAAATTAATTGCCGTCCGACTCCAAATGGATGACACTTTCCCAGCACTTCGCCTCCCGAGTGACATTTTTCTCATAATAGAGTTAAGAATAATATTTTATGAGGTTTAATGATAAAACAACCAACTGTGTTACAATTTCACGGCAATCCGTTGTGAGGAAGTGACCGGTCACACGACACAAAGCATACATTATACATGCATACGTAGTAAAAAAAAAAAAAGGTTGTTTCTTCAACAACCATCTCCACTCTCCCCGATATATCGCCCTCATTCTCCACTCCCGCCATGTCTCTCTTCAAACAGGCCTCCCGTCCCAGTGTCGGTCTTCCTCTTCTCTTTCTACCCTCCTCTCTAAGCGCACCCGCTCTCTTCGTCTCGCCAGCCCCTTTAGCCAGCTCACCACCAGCTTCCTCGTGAAACTCTCTTTCACACCAACTTCCTCCCTCAGCTCCTCAATTATTTGCTTGTCTATTCTTTTCACTCCCGCAATTGTTCCCTCGCAAACTTGCAGTTTCTCCTTTTGTTTTTCGGTCATCGCCATGGTGTCTACGCCGTATAGGTAGGCTGGTGATACGCAAGAGCTAATCACCTATCCTTTTAGCTTCCGAGATATATGTCTCCAATCACCCCTTCCACTTTCCTCAAAGTACTCGCCCCTGTGTATTCTCCTGCGAATTTTGGTCCCCGTGCCAAGTCATCTGCGTATACCAACCTGCGGAGAATGTCCCTCTAACTCACTTTCCTGCTGATCACCAAGGTCTCCATGCGTTTACTACCAACATACGTTGGAAATGCGTTGCTGCTACTGCGTCGCAAACAACATCTAGATTTAACAAGATTTAACAAGATTTGCCATCCAAGCCAAAGGCCCAGATGGCAAGTGGACAAGGAAGCCATTGGCTTATCGAGAGTCCAACAATGTTCATCTACTTATAGCCCGCCCTCCTGAGATATGTGTCAACCTTGTTTTTAAACATATTCACGCTGCTAGCAGTTACACAATCTGTAGACAATTTGTTCCATTCATTTATTGTCCTCTGTGAGAACGAGTGCTTCCTGATGTCCAATCTACATTGATCCTTTACTAATTTTACCTCATGTCCTCTAGTTCTGCTATCCTTCTTGAGTGAGAAAAACATATTTCTATCAATATTTTCATACCCATTCAATATCTTAAAAACTTCAATCTGATCTCCTCTTAACCTCCTTGTCTCTAGAGTTGTTAAACCACATTCTTTAAGGCGTTCTTCATAACTAAGGTCTCTCAGTTCTGGAATCATTTTAGTTGCTCTCCTTTGTATGCGTTCAAGCGTATCTATATCCTTCTTACGATATGGTCTCCATGCTTGTATACAGTATTCTAAATGAGGTCTAACTATTGCTTTATAAAGAGGTGTAATTAACTTTTTTCCCTTGTATGTTATGTTTCTTCTAATCAATCCAAGAATTTGATTACCCTTTGAAGCTGCAATACCACACTGCTCTGAAACTTTCATATCAGCGTTTATTGTAACTCCTAAGTCCTTTTCTTTTACAGTAGTACCCAGAACAGTATATCCCATTTTATAGTTTACATTCAAGTTCCTATGTCCTGTATGTAGGCATTTACATTTCCCAAAATTGAACAACATCTGCCATTTCTCAGACCATTTCATTAATCTGTCTAGGTCGTTTTGTAAATGTTGTTTATCACCATCAGTATTAACCTTTCTAAACAGTTTTGTGTCATCCGCAAATTTCAGTACGTTACTTGTTAAACTGTCGTCCAAGTCATTGATATAAATTAAGAATAATATAGGTCCTAATACTGACCCTTGAGGTACCCCACTCAAAACCGATTTCCAATTTGAAACTTCTCCATCTACTACAACTCGTTGTCTTCTGTCAGTCAGCCATTGTTCTATCCAGTCAGTTATGCTATCCCCGATACCATGGGCTTTTAATTTAAGTAGTAATCTTTGATGTGGCACTTTGTCAAAAGCTTTCTGAAAATCTAAGTTGATAATATCTACTGGCGATCCCACGTCTATCCACTTAGTGATTTCTTCCAAAAAACATAACATATTTGTTAAGCATGACCTCGCTTTAAGGAATCCATGTTGAGATGAATTTAATAATTTATGCTTAACGAGGAAGTCCACCATATGGTCTTTAATTAACCTTTCTAATAATTTACATATCACTGACGTTAAACTCACTGGTCTGTAATTATCTGACTTATTTCTCGAACCCTTTTTAAATAATGGTATGATGTTTGCTTCTTTCCATTCAAACGGGACAACTCCCTCTTTTAATGACAAGTTGAATACTCTTGCAAGTGGTATACTGATTTGTTCTACTGTTTCCATTAGTAATGTTGGAGGAATCCCATCCACTCCCGGTGATTTGTTATCCTTCATTGCCTTTATTTTCTTAGCTACCAATTCTGGAGTTACAACTAACGGACCTAAATAGTCAGATTTAGCCCCCTGAAATTTAGCATCAGCAACTGGTAATTAACTAATATCTTCTTTGGTAAACACTGAACTGAAGTAACCATTTAGGTCTTCCGCCATTAAAAACCCCTTTGATATTATATTTCCAGCACTGTCTTCTAGAGGTCCAACCTTGTCTTGTACGTTTTGTTTACTCCTGACATATGCATAAAAACTCTTGCTGTCATTTTTTATGTTACATGCTAATTTTTGCTCATAGCTTCTTTTAGATTGTCTGATTTCAGTTGTAGCTGCATTAAGTGCCTCTTTGTATTTTGCATAGTCTTCGTCCTTTCTGGTACGCCTATAAACCCTCCACATAGTTTGTTTTAGCATTATTTTTCTAATAGCCTCTTTTGAAAAGTGTTTCTTTCTACACCGTTTTCCTTGTTTTTGGAAGGGAACAAATTTATCGATGATACTCTCAATTTCATATTTTAGAATATTCCAACATTCAATTGCGGTCTTATTCATCAGCATGTTATTCTAATCTAGCTTTGCTAAGTATTTTCTCATATCTTTGTAGTGACCTTTGTGGAAGTTTCTCTTGTACGTTTTCTTATTTTTACTTTCTGATTTTACATTGATGTCAAAATGTATTTGATTATGGTCACTATTACCCAATGGTTCAAATATTTTTACATTGTCCACTAATTCTTTTTGTGATGACAAAACTATATCTAATACATTTTCTCCCCTGGTTGGTTCTAGTACGTGCTGAGTAAGAAAGCTATCCTGGATTAAAAATAGAAATTGTTGGTCCTCAATCCCTGTGCTCTCTAGAGAATTCCATTGTATGTGTCCATGGTTAAAATCTCCCATTATGATACATTCCCCTTTACTAACTTCCTTTATAGCGTTTTTTATTTTTGTGTTGTCCTCTTCGTTTATGTTTGGACTTCGGTAAACTAATCCAATAGTTAATTTTGAATTTCCTGAAACAATTTTGCACCAAACAGCTTCATCGCAATCTGCTTCCCTTTCTAGTTTTATTTCATAAGCCTGAATAGATTCTTTAACATATAAAATAACTCCCCCGCCCCTTCTTCCTATTCGATCTTTCCTCTATAACGGATACAGAAAATGAAGAACTGTGTGGCCGGCCCGCATTGTGGATTACGCCACTAAATTCTGCCGGCGACAAACCTAAGTTGGATTGGATGGCGATAGCAATAGGAGTGGGGTTTAATATATTGCTCCTCGTGCATCAAACACTGAATATAAAAACACATCATAAGACTCGCATGTGAAAAATGTTGCACAACGCCACGAGGAATGACTTGCAATTGAGCCTGATGCATTTTATGACATGATTTTATTTTATATTTCATTCGAGTCATGATAACGGGTATCTCCTTGAAAGAGCAAGTAGACGTTAATGTCAATTTGTCACTGGAAGCAATGATCGTTGTGATCTCATTAATGGTATTACCTTTGGATCTCATTAATTCTGATTCAAAATAACCAATCAATCAACCAAACAACCAACTAAGCATTGGGTCTCTTTTCAACACAGACAACCATACGAACGGACGGACGCACGCACGCACGCACGATCAGACACAGGCACGAGCAGGCGCTTATGCACACACTCGCACAAACCCTCGCACGCATACATGCACGCATACATGCACACACGCATGCACGCATGCACGCATGCACGCAAGCACGCACACCCACGCGCACGCACGGACGCAAACACGTACGCACATACACACGCACTCTCTGAATATATATATATATATATATATATATATATATATATATATATATATATATATATATATATATATATATATATATATATATATATATATATATGATTACTTTACTGGCCACCATGAATTGTTTTATGTTTTTCAAACATGTGACCTTATGTCTTGAAGATGGAGGTTGGCTAGCTACATGGGCCGCCACATCTTTCTGATAGCACTTGGGGGAATCCAAGCTCATTAGTGAATGACACTGCCTTTCTTAAACAGCTGGTTTTCTTACAAATAGCTGGTTTATAAGAGTAGGTAGACTAAGTCAATATTGGCTGGGAACACACTGAAATATACTGGCAGTTCGACCACAAGGGGTAGGTAGAGACAATGTTGTGCTAGATAACGAGGTAGACATAGCAGCAGCCAGTGCATGCAGACTTTACTTTATAGGTAAATATAAATGTTGTTTTTGATAATTCAGTCCACATTGTTCACCATACGTAGGATTCGCAACTAAACGTGTTCACAGTTTGTTAACAGTTGACAACATTTACTGTTGATGTATTTATTTCATTGTAAGATTGTAAAAGAGAATAACCATTACGGTGGTCCTTATATAGGGGCAACACATTTAAAGTCAAAGTTCCTTTCGGGACACCCCTCGATTCTTTTACAATCATAAAAATAACTAACATGCCACAATGTTATCGGAATTGATCGATGTTTAGGGGTCGCTACCAAAGGTTGAAGTTTACGATCGCAAGCGCTCATAATACCCTATACACGTTTCTACGATACACACATATGAACCAAAAGTTACTAGACAAACTAAAACTTCTTTATTTGATTCCAAAGGAACATACCTTGATGAAAGTCAAGTAATTTCTTGCTGCTGAGGTTGTACAAAGTGTGAACGTATACCGTGACAATGAAGATAGACATCCGTTGCAGGGCCTTCTCCTCCATGATGAGCGGTGAGTTTGAACTGTGAACAAAACATGAACACCTTGACAGCATATTGCGTTTTTGCCATTCATCTGGCGCGATGCATCGCATCTGCAGCCAAAAACATGACTCCCACGTTGGGTTGACCTCCGAGGAAAATAATGAGTTCGCAGCTGTTCTCGAACAACCAATGTACGGAAACAGCGATTGCCGTGGCTTTATGATCACGTGCTGTGCTGAAGCTATGTTGGTCTATGAAGCCCCGTCTCTTTTTTAACTTAATCTCCAAAAGATTGGTCTATCCTGGGCCACTGGATAATTGCATGCAGGCAAACAGAGAAAGCAGCATACAGGAGAAGTTCGAAAATATGACAGAAGCTCCTTTCCCAGTTGCTTATGTACGAGGGCGCATGCACAATTTGTGTGTCCACTGTGGGATACGGTCGAATCAAAACAGATGGCCCTGACCATGACTTCCAAGTTCCAGGATTTGATTGTTATCATTAATGCTGTCGCCATTTCGTCACATGTTCCTCAGCCCAAATAAAGCACTCCTAAAAGCTGATCTTATTCCTCTTGGGACACTCTATCGGCAGCCTTTCTACGTCCTCTTTCCTATTATATGTCGAAGCAGTTTATAATCCCACTGGACAATCAATGGAGCACTGGTCTTAAATTAATCGTTTAGCATTTCTACCATCTTAACGCGACGTTTGGTATGTTATCACTTGAATTCGATTAATAATTAATTCAGTAACATCATGGGCTAAGGTAGTGACAGTTGGCTGGAGTTCTAAATAGACAAATTGTTCATCTCACTAGAAGCAGCTGTTAGTTATTAACTAAATACTGTGCACTCGAGTGTCCCAGCGACAATTTATTTGTTTCTCTCCATTTATTCAATAAAAACCCATTAACTTAACATCTGCAAGAGTAAAGGTTTCAAGTCTAAATCTTCTTCTACGGATGGATTACTTGTGTCAGACTTACTTATACTTAGAAAATCCGGTGTCTAGAGCTTCATAAGTATTGCATACATCACATTTCTTTTCTTGAGGGTTGGTGGAACGTTTGGGTTGTAAAAGCGGATTATATTTATTTTATGGTACATTTCGTGCTAGTTTCCAATGTTTTCCCCATCTGATTGAAGGCTGCTGACGCTCTCCATACTCTACAGGTTAGACCATGGTAGATGAATCCAAAGGTCAAACATAGACAATAAGTCTTAACGATTCCGATATATAGCGGTTTGGTTAGATCTTGTCGTCCAATATGCCGTTATTGTCCGGTCGAAATATATAAACAAATATACTACATATCATTAGTTAAAGCAATGCGTGTCTCTCGGTTTTTTCTTCAGAATTTCTAAGTTGGCACTGATTGGTATTTATTTATTTTTATAAAATAAATATGTGTTGCCATCAATGAATCAATGACATGATTAGGTCCAATACATGCACAGTTTGCATTTCTTTATTTAGCCAGCACATTCATGTACGTGCGTTTTATAATGTTAAATGAAAATGCAAATACGCTCTATTTTAAAATGTCAAATACAGTATAAGTGTACTTGATCAAATGCAAATACCTACGTTGCATACATCGGCCAATTGCATATATTCCATTAGTTTAATACGTTGTGTTGAATAAAATGTTATTGGCGTTTGTGCTAGAGGAGTTATTTGCATTTTGGCATAAAATGTACAAAATGCTGAGAATTTACATAAATGATTGCATTAAATGGTGAAAGGGTGGTTTAGGTCATTTAGGTAGGTACATACATTTACCAATTTGTAAGTGGCGACGCCAAACGGTGTTCTTGAGAAGCTGATACGTCGCGAACCTCGGCATAACACCCACATCATTTTAGTTTGTATATATATTTTTCGTTGTAAGCAAGTAAATGATGATGTGACATATGTATAAAGTGTGGTAGATATACAGGAAACGTTTGACGGTTTATGTGGTAATTTTCATGGTTAGGTCAGAAAGTAAAATATCACCATGACGATGACAAAAAAGAGAAATTACAAGTTTGCGTGAGAAGAATTGCGTGAGTGAAAAAATAGACAAGCGAAGAACTGAGAAGCTGAGGGAGGATGCTGATGTGAAAGAGAGTTTCACGAGGAAGTTGGTGATGAGTCGGCTACAGTTGACTAGATACGTGGAAAGCATGGAGGGGTTGACGAAGAGAGCGGATGCGTTTAGAGTGGAGGGTAGACGGAGAAGAGGAAGACCGATACGGGGATGGGAGGACTGTGTGAAGAGAGATTTGGCGGGAGTGGGGGGTGGAGAATGAGGGCGAGGGATCGGGGAGAATGGAGACGGTTGGTGGAGACGCCAATGAAACTGGATCAGTGACGAAGAAAACATGGAAAAATATCGACGACCGGTATCGGTGGCAGCCTCACCCCGGACTACATGGATAAAGAGTAGAGCAACAACAGCGACATGTACGCATGCGCCACGCGTCATACGGTCAGCTAACATAACAGTCACCAGTACGCCACTATGCAAAGACCGCTTTTGTCGCTGCGACATAATCTCTTGTGAACGTTTCGTATACAAGCAGTCATTCTTACTAATTAAATGACGACGGATCATATTTACTAAATTAAATCTCATTGACATGGCGATGTGAACTCATGTTACACTCGATTACTAATTGCATCACGCGAAAGCCAGACTATGTGATGAATACATAGGTGGTATCAGTTACCAGAAGGAATCAAACTCGACTGAACAAATTGATTAGTTTGGTCAATATGATTTAGTCCGCATTATCAATACCGTTGCACATGCAACTGTTTCGTACGTGAGTGTAGGGATTCTCACGGACTAGTATTCTTATATGATGTCAACAATAACGCGGTTGGATGAATGAGCTTATACCTTGAATTCTTTTAAATAGATGGCAGTTGTTTATGACTTCAGTCAGACGCATTGGATATTTTGCAGGTAAACTGTACACGACATATAGGCCATACATATAGGCCATACATATAGGCCATAAATATAGGCCATACATATAGGCCATACATCAGCTGAGTGATGCCATCTGATGTTATCGGTCGAACCACGCCTCTGATGTTAAGCTCTTTTCTCGCTGAGTTCACGAAAGCGAGCGAGAGTTGGTTAAGCGAGGCTATCGGTAGCGGCGGTCGTTGATTACGCACTGCTTCAAAATTGCGACCCATTGTATTTACGTCAAATCGTATCTACATATGTGGCCTGGCTAATCGGTCTCATGATCGTGTCTTCATGTCTGATTCCGTCCATCCAGCCAAATAATTGCTCGTGTAGATCGGCCGTTATTCTTGCGCCTTCTAGAACTCAGGGACACTACTTATTCAGGCCGTTTTCATTTGGCAAACTCTTAATTTTTTTTTAAACTATGATACGTTATTCAAGTTCACAGTTGCAATGACGTGTCGTAAACAACAATGACGTTGCCCAGGCAACCACTCCGCAACAGTTCATTTTGAATTGATAACCAAGCTGTGACAGTGGTGACATGCAACATTACGGAATACACTCACGCACACTAAATCATTACTTGACATGGCCAACCGTAAGATGCGCGCCTAGAACCTTCGATAGTAACTACACTACGTTTTGGGACGGTTGTGGAATAGCTCCCGTTGCTTCCTGTGGGTAGAACGGCCATTTGTGACACGAGTCTCGGCCGATTCAATATGATTATTGTATTAGTGTTAGTGGACGGCGGCGGCGGCGGCGGCGGCGGCGGCGGCGGCGGCGGCGGCGGCGGGAGAGAGCCATGTAATTTACGTTAAGTAATATCAGCTTCGCTACACATGCAAATATCTAATTTGGGCTATGGAACAAGAACTGAATGCGCAGCAAACGTGACGTTTATGTATTTTTGACAGCTACACGCAAAGGGAAAAGTTATAAATGATCCTGTTGTTAGGTGGTAATGTACAAATTCCGTACTTAATAACGCTAGATGTCATAGAGAAGTAGCAATGTGTCCATATGAAAGGTGAACTACATGTGACCACTGAAAATGTACGTTGTTAGTACACACAATAGAATGACAACGTATTGAATACTTGAGTGTATTACCAATGCTTATCTGTACAGCGTTCACATCGCCAATGATGCTCTCCACTAAAGTCAACAATGGTTTTAGAGAAGTCTCATTGAATATGAAACATTTTGTGCATCGCAACACAACACAAGGTTCGTGAAAACAATAACTTAATTTGAAAGATATACATAGAAAACGGCTTTGTTACACGAAGTTTCATCTGCACATGTGATATTGTCCATGTAATACAAAAAGTTGTCAGGTTAACTGTTCAGGAATATCATATGTCTCTGAAGCCACAGCGATCCATTTGATGAGGGCGGTTGAAGGCGCGTACGAAGAGACAAAAAGTAGAATAGTTTGCGGGAACGGGGATAGCGGAATAATTCAGGATGGACGTAGGCCTGAGACAGGGGAGTGCTCTACGCCCACCGTTCTTCTTCACAATGGTGGAGGTGATCAGCAGGAAAGTGAGTAAGAGGGACATTCTCCGCAGGTTGGTATACGCAGATGACTTAGCAGGAGAATACACAGGGGAGAGTACTTGGAGGAAAGTGGAAGGGGTGATTGGAGACATATATCTCGGAAGCTAAAAGGATAGGTGATTAGCTCTTGCGTATCACCAGCCTACCTATACGGCATAGACACCATACCGATGACCGAAAAACAAAAGGAGAAACTGCAAGTTTGCGAGGGAACAATTGCGGGAGTGAAAATAATAGACAAGCAAATAATTGAGGAGCCGAGGGAGGAAGTTGGTGTGAAAGAGAGTTTCACGAGGAAGCTGGTGATGAGGTGGCTAAAGGGGGCTGGAGAGACGAAGAGAGCGGAGTAGAAGGAGTATTCCAGAATACGGAGGTGACCTTATTAGCGGGGCTAATTTCCTGTTACCTCTGAATTGACACTAATATACATACATACATACATACATACATACATACATACATACATACATACATACATACATACATACATACATACATACATACATACATACATACATACATACATACATACATACATATATATATATATACAAGGTTGCGGCAAAACGACACATGTGTCAGTGCTACTTATGGGCCGGTGGTTGTGCGTGCGTGCGTGCGTGCCTGCGTGCGTGCGTGCGTGCGTGTGTGCGGGCGTGCATGCGTCATCCCCCTTCCACCCTTTTCACGTTTTATAAATAACGCCAACATTAGATGAAGGTCGTAGTGTTGTCCACATAAGACTGGAGAACGTGAGTTGTGAAGAAGGTTTACATACGAGTTTTATCAGAAGTCTAATTGGATTGGCAAACGTTAACAGAAGATGAGTTGAAAATAGAAAGGAATTAACAGAAAGAGGAAACCGATAAAGCAACATAAATGTTGGCATAGCGTGATACGAAGAGAAAGTTTGGGCGTACACACACAAGCACATTCACGCAGGTACGGACATGGATATTTCTCGTCAACCAAGTCTCTACACGGACGCTAAACTTAATGAAAATCTTACATGTTATCGTGCTATGTACAGTTTGTCAATGCATTATATCAGGATATTGCGGTATAACATTAATGCATAGTGTATGCCGACATTAATCGACTGAATTAATGTAGATAATCGAAACCATAATATGTTTACATTTCTGTTGTAAAATTTAAGTATGCTACTGACGTGACCGGCGAAAAAAACATACTGCAGAAACCTTCCTGTACATACATAAGACGAAGTAGTCGTTAGCTTTCGTCAACTTCCGCACGTTTTACGATGACATCACATCGATGGCGCCAAAAGGAAGAAACAATCCAAGAAACCAGTAGCGTCGCATGGCTGATCATATCTAGAAGAAGAACCGCTCCCAGAAGAATACAGTGGCGCCGCTGGCTGATCATATCTAGAAGAAGAACCGCTCCCTGAAGAATACAGTGGCGCCGCATGGCTGATCATATCTAGAAGAAGAACCGCTCCCTGAAGAATACAGTGGCGCCGCATGGCTGATCATATCTAGAAGAAGAACCGTTCCCTGAAGAATACAGTGGCGCCGCATGGCTGATCATATCTGCAGTCACATTACGGTGTAAGCCTATACGT
>BSQZ01000002.1:2372500-2420000 GCA_033239005.1 Lamellibrachia satsuma | reverse complement strand
TTACAGAGAGACAAAGCCATGCGGTGGCAATGGTTTCTTCTGGGAGCCGTTCTTCTTCTTGGCGCCATTGAAGTGACGTCATCGTACAAAGTGTGGAAGTTGGCCAGAGCCAATGGCAACTTCGCATTCTGTCTCTACAGGGAGGTCATCAACGGAGCTGCTGGGGAGAATGTTTTCTTCTCTCCGTTCAGGTAAATATCATAATTGGATATCAGACCGAAATATGTTTCCTGCTATCTATTCATTCAATCCTTTGTCATTCATGAGGCCATCGTCATAAATGTCTGTCCTGGCAACGTTTCATTCTCCAGTCTTCTTATGGTAACGCCCATATATAAAGCCTTCCGCATTTATATATCCTTGTAATATATTTTATTGAACTCGCTTGACCACCCACATAGGACACGCCTAAGTGTGTTAAATTATTATAATATAATGGCATGTGCTTTATCTGTATATTTGTATTCGTTATTACTATTGCAGCATTTCCACTTGTCTTGCAATGACGTATGCCGGAGCCCGCGGTCAGACAGCGAAAGAGATGTGTCGAGTTCTCCAATTCTGTCCACTGAAGTTTAACGTCCACGCTATGTTCCGTGCTACGCTCGTGTCCATGAACGCCGACCAAGAGCAATACAATCTCGCACTGGCTAACGGAATATTTGTCGACACAGGTACTACCATTGTCCCTTCGTTTCCCAGCTTCTTAGCCATGTACTACTCCGCAAGCTTCAAGTTGCTTAACTTTCACAGCGATCCAACCGGATCCGCCAATTACATCAATCAGTGGGTCGAGGAGAGGACCAATGACAAGATAAAGGACATCGTTTCTCCAGCTGACGTTGCAGATGCAGTGGTGGCGTTGGCGAACGCCATATACTTTAAAGGGCAATGGAAGTGCCCGTTCGACCCTGACAGAACAAGACAGGCGATGTTCCAAGTGTCTCGCAATGAGAAAGCTGAAATCAACATGATGATTCAGACCGCCCGATTCAGGTATTCTCTGAACCGCCGACTGGGTTGTCAGATCCTGGAGCTGCCGTACAAGGGTGACAGACTCGCCATGTACATCCTGCTGCCAACGAAGACGGACGGTCTGGCGTCGTTGGAGAGAAAGCTCACCTTCAATTCCGTCACGGCAGCGTTGGCCAAATTGCGTTCACGGAAACTATCCGTGGCTATTCCTAAGTTCGACGTGACTGTTGGCAAAAAGTTGCCGACTGTGCTGAAGGCAATGGGAATGAAACTTCCGTTCACCCCCGCCGCTGACTTCAGTGGCATCAGATCTGGGCTGTTTATATCAGATGTTATTCACAAGGCGTTCATTGGAGTGGACGAGAAAGGCACAGAAGCTGCCGCAGCAACCATTGTAATCTTGAGGGAAGGGTCGGTACCTCCCTTAGATGAGGACTTCGCCGCAGATCATCCGTTCGTCTGCCTGATTCGCGACAACAAGACCGGATCTATTTTGTTCCTCGGACGTCTCGTCAGACCCCCGTAACCAGCGTAGACATTATCGAACGCCTCGTGAATACTTCGGGGTTATAAAGTAACTCATGGCACAACAGCCTTCTGGTTCATGTAATGTGGTACGCCAGAAGTGACATTAATCACCTGGACATTTAAACTAATAATGTATTGTACTGATGATACTTTTTATTTGTTGGATACAAAGATACACAGAACCATATTTCTTTTAAGCAAACTGAACTGAGTGCCAACGCATCAGCGTTGAATGATCGCTTGTAAGACTGTCAACATTCGGCAACACTTCAACAACGAATTAAATATTTGATTCTATTTGATTGGTTACTATGCAATAATGTGATACGCCTGAATAAAATTTTGTGGCATGCCACAATCAGATTTGTTATTTGCTCCTTTTCTCGCAATGTGAATGTGTATTTGTGCATGCGTGTGTGCACACATTTACCAAAGGAGACTTGCAATATCGCAATATGTAGGGTCTGCACGTAAATACTGTATTTCTAACTACATACACACGTGAAACTTGAATCATCCACGATAATTATTCCACGTTAGTCGTCATGACTTCTGTTCCCACTTTGAGCAAGGAATTGCACAAACACTAACAATTCCACTTCGTCGAACGTGTCTTTTTCATTTTAAACAGCCATGTACGCATGCGGCGTACAAAACTCTAGCACACATCATTGGCGTACGTACTGCCCTTTCCGAGTTTGACGGTCGACTCCCGCAAACTCCAGTCCTGGTACTAAATGTCGAGATTCATCAAATTGGTTGAATTAAAACATCCACGTGGTGCATTTTACAAAACAATCTATATAAGTATACGCATGTTAGTTAATCGACGAAAGCTTTGACAATATCGTTCACCCCACGTTGACATAGTTCATTCAGCTGTATAAATGAGTACACGGCTACATGCGGAGATAGATATATGAACGAATATTATTCGCGCAGTAAGCAAACTGAACTGAGGCTGAATGCTTCCCGGAGAAGTCTAGATGGCATTGGAATGAACACATCTGCCGGGAGAATGGTGGTGAAGTGTCCTAAGGACTGCATACCGGGCTATATAAGGATGTACCTTTACCTTTATTTAGGCACACATACATACATACATACATACATACATACGTAAATACATACATACATACATATATATATATATATATATATATATATATATATATATATATATATATATATATATATATATATATATATATATAATACATACATTCATACATACACACACATGCATGCATGCATACATACATACATACATACATACATACATACATACATACATACATACATACATACATACATACATACATACATACATACGTAAATACATACATACATACATATATATATATATATATATATATATATATATATATATATATATATATATATAATACATACATTCATACATACACACATGCATGCATGCATACATACATACATACATACATACATACATACATACATACATACATACATACATACATACATACATACATACATACATACATATATACATACATACGTACATACGGACAATTCAATAGTACAATTTTGTCGAAACGTTGAAAGTACGTTGACTTTGTAGTTTAATCAAAATGAAAATTGTAGTATCAAATTAAACTGAGTGTCCTCGACACATTGGAGTTGACTGTCAGTTTGTATCCTTGCAAAAAATAGGATATTGTGCGGATTACAAGAACAATAGATGACACAAAATAAGTATGCATTTATGATAATACACGTCGATATGACAATACCGATAGTGTTTTCAGACATCGTTTGAAATACCACAGAACGTAAATTCACCGGAGTTTCAAAGCTAGTTTTTTCGTTATCTTCGTCATAGTCCTCGTCTGACCTGGGCTATTTTTCATCCATCCCTGTTATATTGAGTGATATATAGTGTGTGGTGTGGAATAGCTTTCCCAGGCGAGACAGAGACCACGCCAGGATCCAGATACTTCTGAAGAAGAAGCATGGCTACTCAAGTCAGACAGCCTGCACCAGTAAAGAATCTACCATGCAAAGACAAAACGCAGTAAGTCAGGATGAAATAATTGGCTTTTAATTTGTTTCAGTCAGTATGTTGCAGTTACTACTACTGTGTAGTGCGTGCATATTCTCTGTGCTCACATAAAACATCAACACGACTAACGCCGACTGAATGGGCCAGGTTTGATGTATTTCACCGGCGTCAGATGTAATAGGTCATCAGCATCGCCTTCTACCGAAAATGTGCGCGCAACCCACTGAGCTTGTTTGCCATCAAAGCTCGGGGGATTCTGTTTGGACATTTTATTATTATTATTATTATTATTATTATTATTAACCTGTACAACACGAATGAATAGCGTTGTTTAGATTTGGTGCTACAGAAATGAATAAAACTAGAATTAAACGTGTGCTTCGCTAGCATTAACACCGTTAATGCTTGTAGTGTAGACGAAGTGATAGGTCTGCATGCACGCAAGGCGATAAACGCACGAATGCATGCACGCAGGTGCGGACATGTCTAATTTAGAGGAACAGCTTGGCCAACTTCCACATTTTGTAAGACGACGTCACATCGATAGCACCAGGAAGAAGAACCGCTCCCAGAAGAAGCCAGTGGCACCGAATGGCTTGGTCTATCTGCAATCACATTACGGTGTAAGTTTTTTATGTGGGGTTTGGTTATCCGAATACCACACATTGTATACATATAATGCTCAACCAGTCTAACACGAGCATGGCTAATAAACTACATGCATTATGATTCTCATTTTGCAAGAATTACGTTAGACAATGTTAAACAGATATCGTCGGCTACATAATTGTGTGACGTTCACACACAAACGAAAATGCTATGTAAACAGAAATATCGTTTAGTCGCCTTAATTTACATTGAATTGCACATACACGCCAAAATGACGTGTACTTTAGGACCACCAATAGAGAAAGAGATGGAAAATAGATAAATAAACATAACTGTTTCTAAGAAGCTTGAAACTGTCGCTGTGCACTGTCCGAAGTTCAACACAAGCCAACTTGAGAAATGATGTTCGCAAGATAAATTGTTGTTGGCTTTAAACCATTTGACACCTAGTAACTGTGTGTGTCCATTCATTAGTGACAAACGTGACGCACATGCCCAGTCAAATGGCATGTTGTATCTCAGTTTAATGTGAAATGCAGTATAATAAATATTGTTTACCACGACCAGTCACCGCTAGTGTATAATCGTCGTAGATTGAATAAGATTTAACAAGATTGCCATCTCGAACAACAAGTTCCAGATGGCAAGTGGACAAGGAAGCCATTGGCTTATCGAGAGTCCAACAATTTTCTCATTTATGTGTAGCCCGCCCATATCAGATATCTGTCAATTCTATTTTTAAACATATTCACACTACTAGCATTAACACAATCATTTGGCAGTTTGTTCCATTCATTTATCACCCTCTGTGAGAAAGAGTACTTTCTCATGTCCAACCTACACTGCTCCTTAACTAATGCTGCTTTGTGTCCTCTGGTTCTACTGCCTTCTTTAAGTTTGAAGAACATATTCCTATCAACATCCTCATAACCGTTCACTATTTTAAACACTTCTATTTGGTCTCCTCTTAGTCTCCTGGTCTCTAGTGTTGTCAAACCACATTGTAATAAGCGACTTTCGTAACTAAGGTCTCTTAATTCAGGAATCATCTTAGTTGCTCTTCGTTGTATTCTTTCTAGCTTATCTTATCTTATCTTTCTAGCTTATCTTATGTCTTTTTTACGATATGGCCTCCATGCTTGAATACAATATTCCAAATGTGGTCTAACTATTGTTTTGTACAGGGGTACAATTAGATGTTTCTCCTTCTACGTGATAGTTCTCCTAATTAGCCCTAGAATTTGATTTCCTTTCGAAGCAGCAATCCCACATTGCTCTGAAACTTTCATGTCAGCATTAAATGTTACTCCTAAATCCTTTTCTTGTGTGGTTCTACCTAGTACAGCATCCCCCATTTTATATTCCTCGTCCATATTTCCATGTCCTATGTGTATACATTTACACTTCCCAAAATTGAATAACATTTGCCATTTTTCTGACCATTTAACTAATTTTTCTAGATCATCCTGTAAACTTTGTTTATCTGTATCATTAGTAACCTTTCTGAATACTTTTGTGTCATCTGCAAAAAATGAAGAAAAACAGTTTACAGGCTCGTAGAGATTATGACGGTTTACTGCGGACCCCACAGCCATATGGTCTTTTAATCTGTAAGCAATCCTGCATCCTCGTAGAACCGTGCTGCTTGTCCAAGCGTAGGCTTCGTCGTTTGTGTACAAAAGTATATTTTACTAGATGAACTTGTTACTGAACGCTTAATGATATGGATCATATTACGTCACGTAAAGCAGTCTGCTTCGCACAATCGCAGTGTAAACCAGAACTTAAAAAAGTAATGTAGTCGACTTTCCTTTAAACTCAATGATATATGCATATTGCCTTCTTTCATAGTTGTCTGCGTCTTTCGAAAACTGTCAAAGTTTACTAACGTTTAAATTGTTTTTAAGTCTTTTTTTTTGCAGCGTTGCGAAATCTTTCACCTGCCTTCATCATATTTTCCAGTGCGGACTTGGGCTGCGTGGCTCCTAAATGGGTCGTCCGATTCATATTTTCTTTCGTTTTGTAAATTCAGTTAGTAAAACTAAATTTTACTTTTTGTATCGGTCCACCCTAGCAGATGACACGAGAAGCCATACATCATATGGTCAAATGAGAAGGTTTTGATAAAGCAAACTTACTTATATATTTGAGCTGATTATGTCAAGCAAATTGTATGGTATATTCATGCTAATGTCAATAACTATTCCTAATTGTACCTAAATATTGGTACGTATTCTGGAAACAACTGCCATCAATGAATTACCAATTATTCATATTACTCTTTCCAAGGTGCCCCATTAAATTGTTCATTGTAAAATCAGTGGTAGACAGTCAAATGCGTATGTGCTGGAATTGTGGGTATGATGAGTATTTTTCTGTGTTTGTAAGATGCGCATGATCGTCTTCATTCCCGTGTTTCGTCAGAACACGATACAAAGAATATTACCAAATACACATTCTACAGAGCAGTAGTTATTACCGTAGTTATTTATTATTTTGAAACCTGCACACAGTACCGAACATATGTCCGCAAATTAACAAGCGCACATACCAGATACCTTCGAAACGTCATTAACATAACGTGGTAAGAAAGAATCCCCAACCCCGAAGTTTTCAAAACAGTGAACACGCCTAGTGTTGAAGCAATGTATGTAACTACTACGCTGGGCTGAACATATGATAAGGATGGTTGAACAAATGTACCCAAAGACTGTGTGTATCGGTGAACGAAAGAAAGGTAAAGACCAGTGGGAGGACAACGGCTCCGATACAAAAACACCATCAAATCTGTTCAGACCAAAATCAACACATAGGTATGTGAATCATTGAACCGATCAGTTTGTCGGACGACGCTTTACGATGTTCCAAGACTAGTGGACGCCCAAAGGGAGCTCACCCATGAGTAATAGCATTTCCTTTGCCATAAATCTGTAACGTTAACCAGAATGAATAATTACCGATTAATACCACCGATGACAGTGCTACACGCAGTAAACCGTCAAAGCCTGTCGTTAGCCTGTAAACCGTTATTATTCCTCGTAAACTGTGATTTTTTTCTTCCAGATAACTATCTCCTGTCTTCGGTCTCGTTCGTATACATGTAATGCCATATTCGTGGCGTTTTTTGCATGTCTGTATATTCCACACGACGGCAGTGTCGCACAGCAGGGATAGTTTCTCGTCGCATGTTGTCCCAACATGATGTTGAACACTTGTCAAAATCTATTCAAATGGCATCCGTTATAAATTAGATGTTCAGTTATATTTATGAAGGGCTTGCATGCATTAATGGTTTGTAGTCTACTCCGACTATGACACCATTGTTCGCTGAATTTATGCAAACAGTGAGAGGCAGCAACATACATTTTATATTAGACTACGTTTCAACATTTACTGAGATGCAACATGCAATACGACTGTGCAAGTGCGTCACGGTTTTCACTAATGCATAGGCGGAGGGCACGCAGTTACTATTTGTCAAAGGGTATAAAGACAACGACGATTTCTCTTGCCAGCATAATTTTCCCCATTGACTTGGTTGGAACGTCGAACAGTACACAGCGACGGTATCAAGCTTCTTCGAACAGGTATGTGTCGCACTGCGTTGAATGAATTATGCTTTGAAAAAGAGTGCCACAAAGCCATAGAGTCTTCTCGAAACTACAATTTGGTGGATACTCTAAAACTAATGCCACGACAACAGCACAAATCTGAATTAGTTTTGCAAGTTGTATTTCATGTAACGTTGTGATCTGACTGTGAGAATCGCAATGTCAAACGTCAAATTTATTGCTCCTAAAAATGTAGAAACTACAAGGTTTAGGCCGGTAGTTATGTTCTTACATGACTGGTTGATAACTCCATTGAAAAAATTGTGATGTTCGGATAATTAAAATCCACAAATAAACTTACATCGTAACATGATTGCAGATAGACACCATGCGGTGTCATTTGCTTCTTCTGGGTGCAGTGTTTCTTCTTTGCGCCATTGATGTGACGTCATCGTACAACGTGTGGAAGTTGGCCAGAGCCAACGGCAACTTCGCATTCTGTCTCTACAGAAAGGTAATCAACGGAGCTGCCGGGGAGAATGTTTTCTTCTCGCCGTTCAGGTCAGTAGCGCGATGACATTTCACAACATAAAAGTTAGCACATGGTTTCGATTATCTCTTAATTCACACGCATAAGACGGCACATTAGCTGCAAATCAATATCTGTATATTTTCTTCTGCCATAATTATATTTATACTTCGTCCCGTAGTCTTGGGACAATGTGAATTTTTCATGATTTTGTTTTTGTCAAAATTGTTGTACATATTATATAAAGAGTTTGTCTTATATCAAACATCGTACTTACGTCAAACACCGTTGACTATATTAGCCCTCACAATATTGTATCCTTTCACTTTACATTTAAGCTATATAATAAATAGTGCTGATATAGGTTGTCACATACACAACTGCTGTAATAACCACATGTTTTATGCAGATGATTTATGTGTTACTGCGCCTAGTCCCAGTGGTTTTCAGGCTTTGCTGAATATTTGTTCAAAATTTGGTTTTTAAAATTATATTAAATAGAATCCTATAAAGTCGATATGTATGGTTACCAAACTATGTGGCTATCATCTGAAATGTCCAGATATTTATATGAACAATAACAAATTTGTATTTGTTGAAAAGACAACATATTTACGAGTAGTGATCTGCAATGACAACAACGATGAGTATATGTTAAGACACCTGCGCAACTTTTACGCCAGGTCTAACAGCATTTTCCGAAAATTTCACACGTGTTCCATCGATGTTAAACTACACCTGTTTCATGCATATTGCTATACAGTTTAGTGTTCTCAACTTTGGGTAAATTTTAACGAGGGCACCTATTTAAAACTTAAAGTTGCCTACAACAATATTCATACACGGATCTAGGATACCACCGATGAGACAGTGCAAGCAACATGTGTGTCAGTAATGCTATTGACACATTTGACGCTTTATTGCGCAAGAATGTTTATGGTTTTAGAAAACGAATTCTCAACATTGACAGTGACATGATAATACGCATGTACAATTGAACATATATATTATTGTTATGAGCCCATGTGGACTAGCTGGACTGAATAACCGTATATTGTAAGAAGGTGACTTTATATCCTTTTTAACATATTTATGTAATTATTTCTGATACCATTTATAACATATTTATTAACTTTTTGTTTTAACTTATAAACTTATCTTCTTTTTTATTTATTTATATTTCTGACTTATTTACTTTCAAAAGCTATGTTTTTATACCTATTTGAATGTACCGATTATTTATGGGTGTTTTTACCTGAAATAAATATATTCGTGGTACCCTGGCCTCCCATACACGTGTTTTAAAGTTATTCTTTGTTTTCATTGCAGCATATCGACGGCTCTGGCCATGACGTACAGTGGAGCTCGCGGTCCGACAGCCTACGAGATGTGTCTTGTACTCGGATTCTGCCGTTTCACCTTCAATGTCCACGCAATGTTCCGTGTTACCCTCGAATCGCTAAACAGCCCCGACAGTCAGTACGCATTATTGTTGGCAAATGGACTCTTTGTGAATGACAGGTTTAACATTTTGCCGTCGTTCACCAACCTGTTAGCTACATATTATTCGGCGGGCTTCGAGACGCTTGACTTTAACAATGACGCCGCAGGATCCGCCGATTACATCAACCAGTGGGTTGAGGAAAGGACCAACGACAAGATACAAAACTTACTCAAGCCCGGTCAAGTCCAAGATTCGCCGCAAGTTCTGGTTAACACGATTTATTTCAAAGGAGATTGGAAGTGTCAGTTCAGTCGCACTACACAAGCACATTTCCACACGTCCAACTCTAAGCAGTCAATGGTGAAGATGATGCTGCAAACCGCTACGTTTGGGTATTCCGAGAATGACTTCTTGCAATGTCAGATCTTGGAGCTGCCGTACTGTGGCGACAGACTTGCCATGTACATCCTGCTGCCGAGGGAAACGGAAGGCCTGGCGTCGTTGGAGAGCAAGCTCACGTTCAAGACCGTCACTTCAGCGTTGGCCAAGGTAAGGAAACAAACGTTGAAGGTGGGGATTCCCAAGTTCGACATAACAAAGGATCTGGGACTAGTGCCTATCCTGAATAGTATGGGCATTAAGCGTGCGTTCACTCCATCGGCCGATTTCACCGGTATCAGCACGACTAGCCTACTGTTTGTGAAAGATGTCATCCACAAGGCTTTCGTCAAAGTCGACGAAAAAGGTACTGAAGCCGCCGCGGCCACTGCTGTCGTCTGGTGGCTAAGCTTGCCATCTGTGAATGCGCAGTTCCTTGCCGATCATCCTTTCGTGTTCTTGATCCGGGACCAAACGACGGGATCGATCCTCTTCCTTGGTCGCCTCGTCCAACCTTAATTGAAGTTCAAGGAAAGGAAAATGTTTGTTTGGCAACGTGGGCAATCAATGCGGTGACAATATAAATTGATGTTGATACTGAGTTGGATGTAATTAACTAACTGGCTGTCTCAACGAATATATTCTCTTTTTGATGAACACTTAATGTCGTTGTGACATTTGTGAACTGAACAAAGCGAAATAAACCTCACGTGAAGTTGCCACGTTTGTGTGTGTGTGTGTGTGTGTGTGTGTGTCTGTGTGTGCGTGGGTGCGTGGGTGCGCGTGTGCGTGTGTGTCCTGCATAGAATAAGAAGATGAACAAGCGCACACATATACGCCGACTAACCTCACATGCTTTCATAGACACACATTTAGAAACAGACTTACACACGTTCACTCACGGACAGCTGCCGGCTACCACCAATTACTAGTTGTTTTGCTGCTGGTTTGAATCACGGAGGGGGATAAAGATCACATTGCACTGTCTCGTTCTCCGACCTTCTCAACAAGTGTTTCTTCTCAGATCCGACATAAAAAATGTTTGGGCTTTGATAATTTGACTGTCGTCTGATATATTACTGGGCAAAGCGGACAAGGATCGAAACAATCCAGGTAGACATACATGTTTACACACATACACACGTACACACACACACACATATATATATATATATATATATATATATATATATATATATATATATATATAATATATATGTATATATATATATATATGTATATATATATATATATATATATATATATATATATATATATATATATATATATATATATATATATATATATATATATATATATATATATATATATATATATATATATATATATATATATATAGTAGCCAAAGATACCTTTCATGTTTGAAATGCTGTTCGTGTGTACAAGATGATAGAAGCGAACATATTTATCGTTAAACTAATACATCTACGGTTGGCGCCGCATATGGTGTGCGTGGTTGTGCAGCCTGTATTTCTGTAGCATAAATCTTAGCATATCCCGTGGAGAGCACACTAAGTTGCCATATATGCTGCAACCTTGTCTGACCCGGAGTCATCACTCTTCCGCTAGTGAGAATAACTAGTATAAGTCGGACAATATTTTACTCGTCCGCACCCACTTCCTTTTTTATCGTTACAAGAGCATGATTTTGTCAGATTTGCAGGAATATTGCAATTTGATATGTTTAAACTATATAAAATATAATATGTCAAATATGTATTTTAAAAATGACAACATTAATTATTTTACGTAATTTATTAAGTCACTGAAAGCTACATTTTAGCTCAATTTCAAAACTAATGAAGTACCGGGCAAAGAAAGATAGGTTTTGTTGTTTTGAAGTCACACGAGTTCCGAACTAAACGTTTTGTAGATTCAACCACAACATACGTTATTCGGCTAATGTGTTCGGTTCCAATTAATGTTCTTTTACTAAAACATGTATCATTTGTGTTTATGGTTGGCATTAAGAACGTAGTTTCAATCGACAGTATAACTGTTGCGTTGACGTCATGCTAGATCTACCATGTTCATACCTTTACTTCATGGTAGGCACCATGATTTGTAACATATGGTACACTAGCCGGCGTTGTGTCTGGATCTTGGCCTGGTTTCAGACTCGCATGGGAAGACTAATACATATCACACGATATATATATCACACAATATAAAAGGTACGAATGACGAAATATCAGGACAGACTATAAGCAAAGATAACATATTAACGTCTTTCACTGGGTATGCTTAGATAAACTAGCTGCGAAGCTTTAGTGAATGGACGTGGTGTGATATTAACATCGCATATACACGCGATGCACGCTGGCATAAACAACGCCGGCCCGTCGTTGGTGTGTATCTTCATTGAATACATTCGTTTAGCAGACACCTCTTTCAAACGATAACGATATATCAAAACATTCTCGGTATTGCACACTTTTTTGTGTCATTTGGTGCTCTGATTATCCACATAGAATCATGACAACTGTCACCATAGTCTTCTACGGACCTCTTTGTATCATAATGTTGTTTTAACATAATAATGACTGACTCATTGTCATAAAGGTATCACGCTTCCAGAATCGGTCAAACAGTTATCGTAGCTGTTAGACATGACATGACATTTTGTCTTAATAAATAACATCAGAATGAGTTACATTATTTTGTAATAATCAAACCAAATACTACACACATGCACGCACGCACTTACGCACGCACGGAAGGACGCATGGATGGACGCATGAACGCACACACACGCGCGCCAGCATACACTAAAATAATCGCACGGTATATCAATGAATATTAACATATGTGTGCTTATAATTGCTAAGTATAATGTTGGTGTATGTTCAGTTTTGTGTTCGGAAAACCAGTGTGTTTGACTACAGTTGTAGATCTTGTATTACTAGTGGAACTTAATCCGTTTTATAACACATTAAACTATTCACTGTGATCATAATAATTTGACAACCACAATGTTCTGGACTGGGTTGGTAATTAATTGCAAAGAACAATCTAATCACCCACTATTCTTAAATATCAACGATATGCCGTTTCCTACAGCCATGCTTTACTCAAACATTATTTTTATTTTTGCGTCTACATTATTTGCAATTGTAGTCCCCCTATATGTTTCTTCAGCTGCAGGTCCAGTGGCTCCTCCTCGTGACTATTCTCTGTCTTTGCGCCATCGACGTGACGTCGTCGCGAAACGTGGAAATTGGCAAAGGGAAATGGAGGATTCGCGTTTCGGATGAGCATGCGTTTAGATAATCAAAGTGGGCCGCGATAGCATACCGGTTAGAAAGCCGGACTCTCAGTCTAGATAACCCGGTTTCAAATCCCACTGCGGTCGCTTTGATCGCCTCACGTTGCCACAGTTCACTCAGCTATATAAATGAGTACCTGGCAATACAGACAAGACACAGCACCTGACGACGTACTTTGCGACCAGAGGCAAAAACTCAAAAAGATAAGAACTATCAAAGAAGAAATGCACAAGCAGTACAGAAAACTAATTGAAGATAACAACCATAAAAAGATTGAGGAAAACAAAGAAAGACTGGATAAACGAAAGGTGCATTGAAACAGAGACTGGGATGAAGGGACACAACACCAGACAGGCTTATTCCATCTTGAAAGCCCTCACCAAAAAGGTCAAGCCGATCGTCAAATATCGAAGACAAAAACGGCACCCCTATTACCGGAAAAATGCAGTACCTGGGATATGGACCGAGTACTGCGAAGAACTCTACAACTACGAACTGAGCACAGATGACAACATCCTCGGAACACCGCCTCAAAATAAAAACGCTGATACGCCCTTTCTCCGAGCAGAAGTAGAAGAGGCAATCCGAAAACTGAAGACACAAAAATCCCCGGCGTAGACAACGTACCAGCTGAACTTATCAAACATGGCGGGGAGGCAATGATAGATGAATTCAAGATCATATGCCAACAGATTTTTGAAAAACCAAGACGTGGCCAGAAGAGTGGACAAAATCGTTTATATTAACGATACCAAGACAACTTACGCTGTTGTAAGAACTACAGAATTATAAATCTGATCAACTATTCCCAAAAAAAGAATGCTAAGAATCATACTCAACATACTCAAAAGCAAAGCAGGAGAACTGCCATCAGAAGAACAAACAGCCTTCCGGCCGAAAAGAAGTACAATCGAAGAAATCTTCAGCATAAGACTGTTAATTATTGAGAAGCCCGTTGATCACCATCAAGACTTATACCACAATCTCATCGACTTCAAAAAGTCATTTGATCGTATGTGGCATAAATGACTGGTGACATTATTCGCTATATGGACCATCACCGAATGTAGAGTTACACGAAGGAGAAATTAGACACTCGTTTCAAACGTCGGTCGGTGTACGCCAGGGATGCCTTTTGTCGCCAGTGCTGTTGAACCTATACCTTGAAAATATCATGCAAGAAGATCTACACACATACAGTGGCACGACGTCGATAAACGGTAGAGAGATCAGCAAATTCCGATTCGCATACGACCTAATCGCTGGAACAGAAGAGGAGCTACAAGAACTTACCACAACACTAGAAATGAGAGCGCGTGTTTACGGAATGGGAATAAGTGCATAAAAAAGCAATAGCTACTATATTAATGAATGGAGAACGCCTCGAAGAAGTAACATCATCCACGTACCTATATATGTATCTTAATAACAACGGGTTTAACATCTGCTAAAAATTGTGTTAAATGTCAACATGCTTCACGCTGGTAGGAGAAACGGTGGCATCGGAAGGTATGAAACACATGATGTATGTATCTGGGTCACGCCCAAAGCTACCGACAATTTAGTGAACTGTTAACATGCTTCACGCTCGTAGGAGAAACGGTGGCGTAGGAAGGTGTGAAACACACGACGAATGAATTTGGGTCATGTCCAAAGGTGGTTGTGATATATATGGGTAAAAACATGTTTCACACCATGTGTTTAAGCACATTTTGCCCAAACACCTTTTTGTTTTTACATTTTCGTGCATATGCTGCTTTTGCACCAGGGTCACGCAACCACTCAACAGCAACATGCAAATCAGTGCACTGAGCGCATCGTTGTAGGTTCAATACTGGAAAAACTGTACGCCTCTAATATATACATTGAAAGAAAAAGTGCTCTATAAACACAAACAATAAAGTTGCATAAAACAGCAACAATGATATGCATGTAGTCGTCCAAGATCAACACCAAACACTACGAATGGCATTACCGCATATATATATATATATATATATATATATATATATATATATATATATATATATATATATATATATATATATATATATATATATATATATATATATTTTTTTAACTGTAAAAAAACAGTGTGTCTACGAACAAACGCCATATCTGTCAAAACTAATATGTCTGCTTTTTACAGTTAGAATAGAACAATTATAGTGCACATGTATATTGGCAGAATGCCCCCAAATATATATTTTTTATAGTGTTCACATGTGGCTCGTCTCTGCACACGTCAATGTTCTTTGTCACCGAGTCGGAGCGTGTCGTGCCTATGCACATCACCTTTAACCTTTGTCGTGCACGCGATGTCTGCACCAGGCAGTACCACCCTTTCGAGAATGCTCCATTTCATACGTGGTTTTATTAAGTACCTCGCTGTACAACCCTTCAAAGAATGCCGCATATCAGGAGTTACGGCTGTTCTGCATGCAATGTCCGCGCCAGGCTGTACCAAGATACCATCCTGTTAAGACTATAACATTTAAAAGTTAAGCTATCCTGGATGCAATGTCGTCGTTTTTTCATTGGCTTACACATGTTTGGCGTAAATGATAACGAATGACAACTTTCTGTGAAGTGTGCATTCATAGTTGATGCTAGCCCGCATTACACCTACGACAAACATTTATATAGGGGAAAGGGTGGTCAAATGAGCCACTCGGCCAAGTTAGGCCCCGCCATTATAGCTAACCTAATATGAACTGCAGTAAACCAACGGAAGTAGTGTACAAAGACTCGCAAGAGGACATTAACCAACATTGTGCATGCCAGATAGGCAAGTATACAAAATCGTGAATCACACATTTATGTATTCTCTATTTAGGGGAATGTGCATGTTAATTTGAATATGATTGTGCGCGTTGAAACCAAAACGGCGTATGACCAATGCTCTTTCCAAGAGGCCTAAGTGGGCCTCATGACCGCAGTTGCTTTGCACACCATGGATAATATGGTTATACCACTGCTACAATGTACGAACATTAATTATGGAGTTTGATAATGCGAATATGTATAATTAGACTTACTGTTTAAATCACAAACTAGTATCACTGCATTCAATAATAATTAGCCTAATTAGTAGATCATACAAATTCTTGTACTGTGCCGACATTTATTCGGACAGTGGGAAAGGTGACACATAGGTAAAACGTGGCTGGTGTGGTCAGTAGGCACTTCACACGCGTGCGTGGGTCGTATACGTGCGGGATTAATGCCAATAACTGAGTGACATGGGACATCTTTGTGAGGGGACCTCTTTGGTCTCCCATTATTGTTTTCATAAACAAATTATACTGAGAGAATTTATCAAGATATAGCATCGCGATCATACATACACATAGTCTGCATATTTTACTGATTAATATAAAGTAACTGTTTTAGATAACAATGTCAAATGTAGGTCCAACCATGCTTGTGGCGCCCCCTTTTCCTTCCCTTCCCAACTAACAATTTTTGCAATTAAATTAGCTCAATTCTTCACACATTTTTTCACAACGTGATGTGCCATACAATGTATGAGTGTTCGTTTAGTCTAGCCTGCCTCTAAGTAGAACAGTAACGGGATCAATAATACAAGTTGCATAAGGAAATTGCGTTCTTGTTGCATACATAGGGAGTTGTGTCACATGCGCCTTCGCACATCTTACGGAACCGTCCCTAGCTGTGCTGAAGTCAGAATCAACCACGCAGAACCATTGTCATTCCTCGGCGAGACTTCTATGTAAATGTCAATGTAGTTTATCTTGTCAACGCGCGCCCGCACTCACGCACGATCGCACGCGCGGCAACACACACACACACACACACACACACACACACACTTCGCCTCAAACACAAACAATCTTATTATTTATTAATATTCAGCAGTGTTTAGTGCATAGCATTGTAAGGAACATGGCGATATGTTAGTACCACGTTTCGAATTCACCTGTGTAAACATTCATATGTACAAAAAGTTACCATTTACTCCGATGCACCATGCAGTCATAAGAAGAGACGAAACGGGACGATCAGGCTATCTGAAAAAATTGCTATTGTCATGCAAATTTCATTGTTAAATGCAAGACACTACGGACACTACAAGTATAAGTGAAGATCGTTTGCTCGTAGCCATGAAAGAAGGCACACATCTAGTACTTATGTTACCTAGCCTGTGAGACAGACAATTTGTTGGTAAAGAAACTACAACGAAGCCAGGTTGGCCCGCCGTAATAGCACAATCACCAGTATATATCGTTCATCCTCAAACTACCGTGTGTGGTGTTAATGTATGTAATGTTGTCATATCTCTATTTTACTTACAACAAACTGTTTATTTTCATGACAAAATCTCGGTTTTCACACGCCATCGGATACTAGAAAGCACACTCATCATGATAGCCATAAACAACAGCATGCCACTTCTTTCAGAGGGTTAAAAATGTAGGTTAGCTACATCTGATTGTTGCATTCGTGTCTGCATATAAATAAATGACTAGAAGAAACTATGTGCATGGACTTTCGTTGGTTGTTGCAATGAAAATCAGGGCTATCACAGGTGATAGGTGGAGTAACACCAGAGGCATCTTGCGATGAATCGCCAAACTTTATTGCAAGAAATACACGTCTCCAAAGCGAATAATGCGATGAACGGCTTACTTATCATGAAATAGCACTATTATAATTAGCACAAAATATATTTCGAGAATTATTCCCTCCATGAATAGCTAACATACATATGAAACAAGCTCGTCAAGAGTGATACCGAATGTTGTTCGGCATTGCTCACTTTTAACATATTGAAGCATGTTAAACAAGTAATCGTGTGATTATACAACATGTGATTATGCAACATGGCGGGAAACAAGGAGATAAACATGTTTCGATGAGCATTTGGCGTCACTGGTGTTACGTAAGTCACGTGTTCTGCCACCCCAAATAACACCATTGATTATAACACCATTGGCAATAACACCATTGACAATAACACCAGTGACACATCCAACGAAGTACAATGCATGTTTCTCGGAAGTGGACTGCAACAATTCACGAGCGTTCATCCTATAGCAGATTTTCCATTGAAGGGTGATCCTGTCATCTGTAAATTTGATAACATCTTTCACACCTAATAAATATACCACTGATTCAACACACTATGTGACTGAAGAAGACATAATTACGATATTATTCTCATTTCGACTTCTTTTCTACGACGGGGCTCACGCCGACACAACTGGATCACGACAAGGAACAGAAATGCTCCCGATTTCACAGAATCACTCAGAATAATATCAATAGCAAACTACCGAACACACTGAAATATATGCATAATAATTCAAAATAAATAATCGAGTCCTGGATAATCAAACAATTGACTATGTTCCCGTTATAGAAGCATTGCCTTAATTTTATGTTACATACAATGTATTTGCTTTCATGTATGTAAGATAACATGTCGTCCCGTAACACCAGTGATATTTTGGTGGTGTCTGTCCAAGCCTACAGCACGTTATGAAAATGACTACCTTTTCACAGCTACTGTATATCAGTGTAAATATAAATGCAACACTGTACCAGCCATTCTACAAACTGGCCACTTTCACTTTTTTGAAACGGATACACTTTGTAGACTAACTTTAAGAAACGTAATTAAATGAAGCACATCACATGGCAATGTTATGGTGAGATAACAGATTGAAGTTATACTTGTGTGTAATAAAACATGATTGTATGCTATGCAACTACCGTCATTCTTATCAAATTCAAACTCTCAAAATATAAAGTGTATATTTGTATGTTTGTAGGATCAGTTGTTTCTATGTGAAACTGTAAATGAATAGCCAATGTTTGTAATTTACCCTATTTATTTGGTAATTTACTTAACAGCGATGTCTTCCATTGTATAACGGGCAGTGAAATGCTGAGCGAGATGCGATATTAGGGGCGTAACACAATTATTGTCCTTGACTGAACATACGTTTGAGTTTTCCTACAGTTAATTATTCATTTTGGAGGTAATGGTTTTAAAGATAACCTTTAAATAAAACACAGCAAGGCATTATTATAAGAATAATTATTTATTTCGTAAATTTTGTGGGTTTTTACATACATTAGTCATTCGAACACATACACAAGTCATAGCAGTGCCATGGGCAACTATATGTGGGAGGTAAGATTGATAGGAGGTGGATTCTCGCATTTGGGAGGTTGTTCCCCAAAAACAGGTGAGATATTGGAAGTTGTAGTAGTTATATTTATTTTGGTAGAATCCACTCATGTACAAAATTCAAAAGCACTCGGATTCCCAAAGACAACACAGAAAAGTAACACTACTTAATTCCACTGTGGTCCTCCTAGTTGAGACCCTGGCCATACTCCCTCAACATAGTGGAATAGTATAATAGAAATCGCAGTTCAAGTGTATTTAAACTTGCCTACGTAATTTTATTATAACAGGCATTCAGTCTATAAATCAACGCAGTCAATTAATAATCGGTCCTGTTTGTTGAAATGTTGTCATTATTTGTTGCAATGCTATGGCTACGCATTGGTAAGGCTTGGTATTGGGTTTTTTTCAAAATAAGACAGATGCAAGTATAACGTACAGAAAAAACTTGATAAAATATTTAATTGGCACGTACTTGGATGTTGAGACCCACATATACATTTTCACGACATCGTAGCACTCGGTTGCGGTGAAATCGCCGTCTGAATACAAAGACAGAAGTTACAAAAACGTTACGCGACCTCTTGCGTTGTCTTAACTTTACGCAAACAAGTGCGCCATGTTTATGCAAATGTGTATCTTAAATGCTTCGAAAATAGCACTTACGAAATTTTTTTATGGTACAGTGTTTCGCTGCCATATTTACAAAAAAACTAGAGTTACTATTTCGTAAATCTTTCGAGAATACGGGCATTGGTCGTTTTACCGTTCAGCACGCAAATCACTTAATACTGGAAAATCGCTACTTTCACGACAGGAAGTGCACCTACTGCGCATGCGTGGTGGTGTATCTTCCAGCAGGAATTATACTTCCTGCGCATCCGGGGTCGCATAAGTTCCGTGTTTTCTCCTACATGTCTAACATTTTGAATTTAACTAGCACCGAATAAGTGTAAATAAAAGTTGCATGTCTATACATGTCTATACATGTCTATGCATATCTATACATGACAATACACGTCTATACATGTCTATACACGTCTATACATGTATATACACGTCAATACATGTATGTACATGTCTATGCATGTCCATACATGTCTATACATGCATATACATGTCCATACACGTATTATACATGTATATACATGTCTATACATGTATATACATGTATATGCACGTATATACATGTCTATAAATGTCTATACACTTCTATACACGTCTATACATGTCTATACATGTCTATACACGTCTATACACGTCTATACATGTCTATATATGTATATAAATGTCTATACATGTCTATACACGTATATACATGTACATACATGTATATGCATGTCTACACATGTCTATACACGTCTATACACGTCTATACATGTCTATACACGTATATACATGTCTATACACGTTTATACATGTATATACATGGCTATACATGTCTATACATGTCTACACATGTCTACACATGTCTATACATGTCTATACACGTCTATACATGTATATACATGGCTATACATGTCTATACATGTCTACACATGTCTATACATGTATATACATGTATATATGCCTCTTGTATAAATGTTCGATTCTAGTTTATATTTCAAGCGTTGATTCTTAATTGCGTTAATTTGTTAATTACATAATCAGCAGTCAAAACAGCGGCATTCGTCTCATTAATGTGCTCTGTGGTGTGCACATTGCATGCCAGTTATAGACATGACACCGTAGCAGTGTCATTAATTATCTGGTGAATTATACGATTAGCAATCAAACCAGTGGCATTCGTCTCAGTAATATGCTGTACAATACCTGTGATCGGTGTGGTTTCCTTGTCAAGGAACCAATGGTTTGTTCTTGTTAATGAGCCATTTGTTTTTCATATGGGGCTACGGCCATCGTTTGGCAGTTCTTTGTAGTGGTGTGACCTTCTTTTCTGTTGATCATTGCCAATTTAATTTGTGTTCACTACTGGTATGACAACAATTCTGCACATTCTGTTGACTGACATGTCTGCGTTGCCTTAGGACCACTTTGAAATATTTGGATTATTTGCTCTGATTATACTCGATTCGCTCACCTGACTACAACTTTGTGAACTGCTTTGTGTCGTGTTATTACATTTGCATACTAGTAGTGGTTATATTAATATTAGATGTAGTTACCAAATTAGTAATCAATAGACAGGTTGCAAGTAGGGTCTGCGGTGTTGCCATTGTGTAAAGCAGCAGCAGCAGCAGCAGCAGCAGCAGCAGCAGCAGCAGCAGCAGCAGCAGCAGCAGCAGCAGCAGCAGCAGCAGCAGCAGCAGCAGCAGCAGCAGCAGCAGCAGCAGCAGCAGCAGCAGCAGCAGCAGCAGCAAAAAGCATCAGCACCACCAATAGCAGCAACAGCAGCAACAGCAGCAGCAACAACAGCAGCAACAACAGCAGCAGCAGCAGCAGCATGGAGGATTTGGAAGGTATTATGTGGGTAGGAAGTTGAAGAAATATCTAAACAGACAATTGTTGGAAGCCTGCGTGGTACCAGCTTGTGTGTGTGTGTCGGTGGGGGACAACTGCAGTGACAAAGAGACCGAAGGAGAAGCTACCGGTCGCAGAGAACAGTTTATTGACGTCATATCAGCATAAAAACATACCCTCAGCTGGTCGAAGCAGCCGACACAGCGTACATCATGTTGGAGCAGTGGAGTACCTTGCGTAGCCTGTTACGTCGCTACAAAAACAAGGACATGGAACCAGGCAGTGACGGGACCATTTGTTATAACACAATTATTTCGTGTAGACGTAAACCAGCACTTTACGCGCGACGTGATCCGCCTTTTTGTACTGGCTGACATATGTGGACGTTGCTGTTGTCTGCGCAATTACTAAATCTAATGTGCATAAAACGTCATGTTGTGCTTATTTAACATATTATTTTATAATAATACATACCGTAGTCGTATCACCTTATTTAAAAATGCAGGGCATAGACAAATTAGAAAAAAATAATAATTAAGAGCCAGACACTGTCAGATGTTCTCACAAGTTGAATGGATACGATTTATGTCATATTATTACACACACGTTCGCGAGCCACTAAAGGAGCACGTGAGCACGCAATTTTTTTCGTTATGTATATGCGTACACATACGTTCGTATGTCTGCGTGTGCATGTTCGTATGCCTAGCGTTCCGATTACAACAATCATGCCGCGTTTGAGCCATACGTCCTAGCTGATTGTCATGAAATCATCCAAGCTCTCGGATAGCTTCATTTAGGCCAGACGATTGACGATTACCGTGATGTGTTCATGCAGACACATCAATTCGGAGAGCACACAACAAGGGATGGTGTGTATTTGTGAAAGCTACATTGGGGAGGATTCAATGAAGACAGTGACGCAATCAAAGAGAGCGGGTATGAATTGGCTAAATCGCAAGTTCGTCCATCGACAGCATGTCCGACTTCCACAGGTTTGGGCGGTAACGGCCTAGCAGAGCGATACGAGCTGGAGATAGCAATAGCGGAATATCGGATGCTGCAGGTGCTATGTGAATAAGGAGAGACTATGTCAGACATCAAGGAAACCATAAAGAGATTGACACCAGACTGACACTCTTGACACTTCATTCATGTGTAACAGTAGATTCGAAAGAGTGCTGGTCTTCTCCACAGATGCAGATGTCATACCGCTTCTGGTGCTTGTAATACTTAAACAGCAGAAGTGTGGATGGTCTCTGGAACGTCAAAGCAATGGAAATGTTACCCAATATATGATGTATAAGATATCGTGAAGATCAGCACCGTCCTTTAATGGTCATGGGACAAAGTCGTGTTGGAAAAACCGTCCAGAACCAACCACTCCTTGTCAAATGATCATGGGACAAAGTCGTGTTGAAAAAACCGTCCAGAACCAACCACTCCTTGTCAGGAATTCGTCGTGACGAAAAAATTAACAGTGTGTGTGTCATCTGTATGGCACACGTGAGCGTGCCAGAGCAATTCCTTGTACAAATACACCTGGTCATAACAGGTATTTCTTAACGATCGCCTCTGGAACGAACTCTCCAATGAAAGAGTAACCATCAGAGAACATTCTAAGAAAATAGTCAACGTATTCCTTGGTGTCAGCGCTCACCCACTCTGTAAAATTGTGTAGCAAAATTATGCATAACGTATTTTTTTTACCGACTGTGATGTATGTGTTTGTGGTCAGTCCACAACTGCCTGCCGTCCTTTTTACAAACCACCAATCATCCAGGCGTCGTCTATGTAGAGATTTTGTGGACATTGCACAAAGCAATTGGTTATATGAATGAGGCACTCTCATGCTATCAAAGTAAATTATTACGTTTGTTTTTGTAAATTGGCGTAGTTTTTAATAAGGTTAGCAAAACAAATGTTCCTTAGTGAGTTGTACGTGCGTCATAGTCGCCATTATCATTTCAACGGTGGAACGATATAAAGGTGGTCACTTTGTGTGTTGGGTCATCTCAATTCGTTCGTTGGTACAAGGAATTGGAGGCAAGAAAGACTGACGACATAGTTCCACTTCGAACAGGTATGGTTTTTAATTGGTATAAGTATACACCATTTTTGAAAACTATACACGATTATGTATGTGAGAAGCATTTTTGTGACAAATAAAAAACTTGCAAATTAATTAGTAGTTTTATAGAGACATCAAGCAACATGTTACACGAATACTTGTTGAAGAAAGTTCATGTATGTCGTTATATTTATGTTACATTAGACCCATTCAATTGTTTAACGGCGTACCAAGTTGCGTAAACGTGAACCGATTGTATCTTGATTGCAAAATTTCAAAGTTGTGACGACATTGGAATGAATATATTTGTTTAGCGATGAAGTATAAATGCTTATATATATAATTATATATATGTGTGTGTGTGTGTGTGTGTGTGTGTGTGTGTGTGTGTGTGTGTGTGTGTGTGTGTGTGTGTGTGTGTGTGTGTGTGTGTGTGTGTGTGTGTGTGTGTGTGTGTGTGTGTGTGTGTGTGTGTGTGTGTGTGTGTGTGTGTGTGTGTGTGTGTGTGTGTGTGTGTGTGTGTGTGTGTGTGTGTGTGTGTGTGTGTGTGTGTGTGTGTGTGTGTGTGTGTGTGTGTCCTAACGATAACATAAACACTTTTGTCATTATGAACCGTACGTATAAAACTATTGTGCAATGACATTTTGCTTTTTGCTTTGTAATATTCAGACAGACTCAGCCATGCGGTGCCACTGGCTTCTCCTCGGAGCGATTCTTCTTCTTGGCGCCATCGATGTGACGTCATCGTTACAAGTGCGTAAGTTGGCCAGAGCTAACGGCAACTTCGCCTTCGCTCTGTACAACAAGGTCATCGTCGGAGCTAATGGGAAGAATGTGTTTTTTTCTCCATTCAGGTAAGACAATTTCATTTGTTTGCAGAATTTCTAAAATAAAAAGACACCATTATAATGTTTTAAAACCTGATATTTTGAGTTGTTAAAATGGTTTTCGAGGAAATCCTTTTCGTCGTGTAAATGGATGCTATAAAGCGGAATATTTTTTTACTTTCTATATTATTAATGCTCTCCTTCCACCCATATTAACTTCTTAGGATTAGGGTTTAACACATCACGATATCTTTAACTGAAACATAGCCTTTACATTTTATTTAATCAAGGGTATATATTTAAATAAAATATTATAACTAAATCGATGTTATTTTTTGTATGCAGTTATATTTGTTGTAATGAAACATGATGATATAGCTACACATATAAACTATAGTTTGAGAGAAACCAGATGATTGTTTACGTCTGTTTTTTCTGTTTGTTTAAATTATTACCATGTATTTTTATCTCAATCAAGGGACCATTTATAAAAAAAACATAAGAAGATTTAACAATGCTTAACAATACTTAATCAGGCATAACAATATTTAGCAATATTGGTATCCAAGGCAAAACACCCACGTAGCAAATTGACACTGAAATCATTGGCTTATTGAGAGACCAACCAGCTTTGACATACGTGTAACCCGCCCTTCTGAGATGTGTGTAAATTATGATTTTAAACATATTCACACTGCTAGCATTTACGCAATATGTATATAACGTGTTCCATTCATTCATTGACCTATGCGAGAATGGCTACTTTCTGATGTCCAATTTACATTGATTCTTCATTAACTTTCTTCATATCCTTTAAGTATACTCTCTTATATATATATATATATATATATATATATATATATATATATATATATATATATATATATATATATATATATATATATATATATATATATATATATATATATATATATATATATATATATATATATATATATATTCAAAACTTACTTCCAGTTTGAAACCTCCTCATTTACTACATTTTGTGTTACTCAGCCATTTTGTTTATTGTTGCCATTTTCTATCTCGCTGCTTTAATCCAATCCCGATTACGTGTGCTTTAGATATATGTAATACGTTTTGATGTGACACTTTGTTGAAAACATTCTGAAAATCTAAGTAAATAATATATACTTATGATCACTCACTACTTTTATTGACTATATATATTATTGCTAATTAGAGGTACTGTTTCCATTAGCAGGCTTGGCAGAATTCCATTTACTCCATGTGATGTATTATAATTTATTTTCTTAACTACCATTTTTGTAGTTACAGCTAGCTGCCCTAAATAATAATATTTAACTAATGTAATAGCTGGAAAAAGCTGTAGTGAAGTACCCATTTTTAAATCTTCCGCCATTAAAAAAAAACATTTGATATTGTATTTCCAGCACTGCTGGTAGTCCAACCTTGTCAGGAACGTTTTATTTACCACTGAGATATACATGAAAACTCTTTTAGTCAGCTTCTTACAATTCATCATGTCTTATGATGGCTATAGTTATTAGAAAAAAGTACTAAATGTATTAATTATAACTAGGTTATTGTTATTATTGTAAAGTCCGTTGTTGTTATTCCAGTATATCGACGGCTCTTGCGATGACGTACGCTGGAGCCCGCGGTAAGACAGCTAAAGAGATGTGTAAAGTGCTCAGATTCTGCCCAGTCAAGTCTAACGTCCACGCAACTTTCTCTGCCACACTAGCTTCTTTGAACGTCGCCAAAGGCCAATATACCCTCCGTTTGGCTAACGGTGTGTTCGTAGATAAAAAGTTCAGCATGCGCAAAACATACAAGAGTCTCATTGCTAAGAATTACTCCGCCGGGTTCAAAAGGCTCCAGTTCCACAAAAAGCCAAAACTATCCGCCGATTACATAAACAAGTGGGTCAAGGGCAGGACCAACGGCAAGATAACGAAGTTAGTCACGCCCTCTGTCATTAAAGATTCCGATTTGGCATTGGTAAACGCGATCTACTTCAAAGGACGTTGGAAACGTCAATTCGATCGCAGTGACACCAAAACGGCGACATTCCACATATCAACCTCGAAGACGACGCGCGTGAACATGATGACTCAGACCGACCGATTCAGGTATTCATTCAACCGCCGTCTGGATTGTCAGATCCTGGAGCTGCCGTACCGTGGCAACCGACTAGTCATGGACATCCTGTTGCCTAAGAAGATCAACGGTCTATCGGCGTTGGAGAGCAAGCTCACGTACACAAGAATCGCATCTGCGTTGGCCCGTTTACGCACCAGGAGGATGTCCGTGGCAATTCCACGGTTCGAGATGAATTTTGATAAAAAACTGCCGAAAACGCTGAAGTCGATGGGAATGAAGCTGGCATTCGCTAAGGCCGCAGACTTCAGAGGCATCAGCCTAAGACGTCCCCTGTATATAAATGAAGTGATCCACAAGGCGTTCATTGGGGTAGACGAGAAAGGCACAGAAGCTGCCGCAGCCACAGTGGTGCTCCTTACGTATGGGTCTCCACCGCCCATACCGAAGGACTTCGTCGCCGATCACCCCTTCCTCTTCCTGATTCGCGACCTCAAGACCGGGTCGATCTTGTTCCTCGGACGTTTCGTGAATCCCCCGAAACCAAAATAAGAAGTGCATCGGATTCGAACAGGAGATCCGGCAACAGTTCACGTGGCAGCCCAAGCAGTGTTCGCCTGGAACGTTGTACTGATATATTTCCTAAATGGTTTCGTTTTCATAATCAATGTATGATGCGAATTTCATTGAACAACAATATGGAATTGTTTAAATAAAATGGTGTCATACTCTCACACCCTTGTTGCTAAGACATTTGTTTTATGATACGCTTCAACACTTTAACGTATCACTACGACCACCACGAAATCCACGACCTCCACAATCACCACCACCATAACTACCATCACCACCACCATAGCTACCATCACCGCCACCGCCACCTACACTGCCAAGGCCAACACCGCCACCACAATCACTACAACAACCACCACCGTGTACCTGCTCGCATGCACTTCGTCGCATGTCTGACGAACGTAGTTACGTTTACAAGTAACACAGTCACAAATGGTGAAAGTAGACGTCAAAGCGCGAATCATAATACCTTACTTGAAGTAATTTATCTTCTCGTATCAGTTAGAGCTGAAGATATGTGGTTATTATATATGTTTTTTTCTACATTCAATTATATATGTTACTCGTCAGCACCACATAATGTTAACCATGGAAAACACGTTGAATTCCAATCGAAGAAATGCTACCACGACAATTTGAAAACAGGTGAAAGTTGAATGTTGTGTGCGTGTGTGCGTGTTTGCGTGTTTGAGTGTTTGCGTGCATGTTTGCGTGCGTGCGTGCGTGCGTGCGTGCGTGCGTGCGTGCGTGCGTGCGTGCGTGCGTGTGTATTGTTGTGCGTGTGTGCATGTGTGTCAGGTTTCAAACACGATGCGGGTCAATGCCGATCATGGAAGTGGCTTCCACCCATCCTCTCGCCAATCACATAACAAAGTTACAACAATTCACCATGGGTGAAATTCGTGAGTTGTCGGCATCACTTCAATTAATGTTTGCCCAAAGATTGTGTAACGAGTCTACTACTCTATGCAATATATATGAAATGTCTAAAGAGAAAAGTGTTGGAAGCCTGCATGGAATCTTGTGTATGTGGTTTGGGAACACTTGTAGTATTGACACAGAAGCAGGAGGTGAAGCCGCAGGTTGCAGGGAATAATTGGGTGACGTCATGTCAACATACCTCGGCTGGTTGAAGCAGGTGAGACAGCGTAAATCTTGTTGCGTGCCTTGCGAAGTCTGGTACGTCGCTACAAAAACACCGACTCGGCACCAGGCAGCGACGAGACCATTTGTTACCACATTCTTCTGTGTAGACGTAAACCAGCATGACCGTGCGACGTCACCTGTGCTGACTAACATAAGGGCCGGCGGGCGGGCGGGGCGGCGGGCGGGCGGGCCGGCGGGCGGGCGGGCGGGCGGGCGGGCGGGCGGGCCGGCGGGCGGGCCGGCGGGCCGCCGCCGCCGCCGCCGCCGCCGCCGCCGCCGCCGCCGCCGCCGCCGCCGCCGCCGCCGCCGCCGCCGCCGCCGCCGCCGCCAAAAACACGTCACCACCAACACCAACTACACCGTCACTACAACAATCACCACCCCCACGAACAAGACCACCTCCACCAACAACAACAACAACACCTACCAACTACAACCCCAACTACCCCCACGTATACCACCACCATCACCACCATCACCACCACTTCCACCACCACCACCACCACCACCCCATCACCACTACCACCACCACCACCACCACCACCACCACCAACACCACCACCACCACCATCACCACCACCATAATACTACGACAATAATCATGTTGGATCAGCCGAGACTCGTGTTTCAAATGACAGTGCTACCAACAGGAAGCTACGGAAAGTATTCGACGCCGCTGACTACCGTCCCAGATAGGGTGTGGTTTCTGCCGAAGCTTCTAGACATGCACCATAAGGTTGGCTAGGTCAAGTAGTGATTTAGTGTGCGCGAGTGTATTCCAACGAAGAACCTAGTCATGCTGCTCAGTTTGGCGTTTACACGTTACCAATAATAGCCACATTCGTGGTTCGAATGCATATATTATCAACGTTCAAATGTAGCATACAAAAACATCGGAGCCAGTGTGGCGGCTGAATGCCAGTGTACATAGGGCAACATAGGTATTTCGATATACGGGTTAATGTGTCATACACGTTTTGTTGGTAAGTATGCCCATATTGAAACGGCACAACCAAAATAGTATTATATGTTTAATAATAAACATGTTATACTGAAGAAAGGAGTAGTGTCCGAAGTATCTTCATTAAAACTGTAATTTTGTCAACGCTGTGATATTTTATTTATTGTAACACAATTGTTACCAATCTGGTCGATTTGTTACGTTACATAGTTTCAAACAAAACGAAAGATATTTTCTAGCTATGAACATTTCCAATGCAATCACTATCCACAATTATATGGAATTTAAATTGTGATTTATCTTGATAAAAATTAAGAGCTAACGAAATGATAATGACCTTAATAGGTAGCGTTGTTAAGTTCACCAAGGTGCAAGAATAACGGTCTGTCTACGCGGGTGATGATTTACCTGATTGGACGGACTCGGTCGTGTAAAAACGATACCGACTAGCCAGGCCACATTTGTAGATACGATTTGTCGCTGGAGTTAGGGTTGGGACCAATATGATCGATAATCGATCGCGATGTAGAAGCAATGACCAATCAACGACCGCCGCGATCGATAGTCCCGCTTAGCTGAATCTCGTTCGCCTCCTTGAATTCAGCGAGGAAAGCGCGTATCCGCAGACACGTGGTTCAACAGATACCGTTAGATGGTATCACTGTGTGGATATCAGGCGTATATATCGTGTACACTTTTATGCATAACTGAAGTGTTGGTATTAGAACATTCCTGTGTAGTCGATGACATGAAAGTGGTAATAAATAAAGAATACCCCCAGGCTATTTTGTGGCGGCAAACAGTGGCGCCACATGACGGAGCCTCAATAGCCAACGCTAAGAAATGTTGGTTACGCGAGACTAGTTGTCACTATGTGGCGACACAGTTTCTTCCCAAGTTGCTCTCATATTTCATATCTCATATACTTAGGTATCGAACTTAACGCTCGCCCTATCGCCGGAGGCGTGTAGAAATTCCTGGGGATGAGTAACTTTTAGCCTGCACTAGTCCCCCAGGAGAGTAGCTTTTTTCCACTTGTTTTGTAACAATAAAAATGCAAGCAATTTGAATTAGTCGTACATACATAAACGTAACACATTGTATCGAAAAATAAAATGTTTAATCTTCGTTCACGACATATCCGATTTTGTAAAAGAGCAGCCACTACTCGTTGCAAAATAGTCGACAATCGGTGCACACGGGTACAAATATTGTACACTGAACAGTACTAACTTTTACCCGTCGATATTCTGCGTTTCCTTTCGAAATCGTGTGGAATTTCATAACAGGGGTCCAATCCCCCAAAAGAAAACTGAGCGCAGACGATAAACTAGCGCATAAGCGTAGGTACGATGCGTGTGAGAGGAAACGAGAATTTCAGCCGCACTGGCTAAAGCAATTCTCAAGGCTCGAATACAAAAGTTCGTCTGCTGCCGCTGGCGTTGACACTCACGTTGCCTTTGCCGCTGTTATTATGCTAGTCATGAGTACGTTGATGAGGCACGCATTACTCTCTATGCTTATACGTTTAGAGCGTACGCAGTATATATAAATCAATTTGCGCGTTCTGGAATATGCAATATTATGTATAATAATTAATCATTAATCAAATAATAATTCCCCTAAAGCCTATGCTATATCGGCGGCGTCGAATACCGTGTATTTCTGTAAATCTACTCATACGGTAAACATTTCAGTTCAACGTGTTACGTACTTAAGATGAGCGAGTGTCTTGCTACTTTCATCGTTTTCCGAAGTTTCCTGGCCTCTGCGTAAACACGCCAATATGTTTGTTCTTCTTCCCCTTGCTCCCTTGCGGGGGGTCCTAGTCACTTGATTGCTGCTTCCACTTTCATTGTTATTGTTCTCCATGTCCCTATGTCTTCTGCGGTGGTCTTCCATTCTTGGCCGTTCGTACCTGCCCTTTCAAGATCTTCTTTGACACAGTCTTTCCATCGCAGCTTTGTTCTACCTCTTCTTCTTCTGCCACCCTCTTCTGCTTTCCATGTTCTTTTTGACTGTCTGTCTTCACCCATTCTTTGGACATGTCCTGCCCGTCTCATTTTGCTTTCGGCTACTTTGATCTTTATGTGTTCTTTTAAACACGCCAAGATCGTGGATTCTAATTGCTATTGACATTGTTGGCATCGATTTTATGTCTGACGGAGGGGCGGTCGGCAGGCCGGCGCCGCGAAGCGGATCGTAGCTGCTCGGCCGTGACTGCCCGTAATATCTAGAAGAAGAACCGCTCCCAGAAGAATACAGTGGCGCCGTATGGCTGATCGTATCTAGAAGAAGAACCACTCCCAGAAGAATACAGTGGCGCCGTATGGCTGATCATATCTAGAAGAAGAACCACTCCCAGAAGAATACAGTGGCGCCGCATGGCTGATCATATCTAGAAGAAGAACCGCTCCCAGAAGAATACAGTGGCGCCGCATGGCTGATCATATCTAGAAGAAGAACCGCTCCCAGAAGAATACAGTGGCGCCGCATGCCTGATCATATCTGCAGTCACATTACGGTGTAAGCCTATGCGTGATTTGTTTTATCCGAACAATATTACATACAGTTCTCGTCCAGTCCAATACGAACTTAACTAAAGGCTTACATCAGGCTCACGCCACAGGTGCGACATTTCATATTTCCTTGTTTCTTTCTACCGGGTAATTACGTATGCTGATGGTATCATCACCACTACTAAACTTTTAGGTCAAATGTTATATCATACATATCATGCAGCTTCCAAGATTTCATCTGTATAGTCTTGGTCCGCAGTTGGAACTCTGACAACGGCTTCATGTTCCAGGGGTTTCATGCACTTGTAGCAGCTTCTGCGCACGAAGACTATCGTGCCGGCATCTAGTAGTAGTCAGTCTGATGAAGAGAGATGGACGCTGTCGAAACAGTACAAGGAATAAAATTGACTGTAGGAAAAATATTAATGCACTTTAACTGTAATTTTCTTATTAAAGATGCAGACCACTGAGAAGGAATGCTATGTACATATACCATGTACATGTATCATGTACATATATCATGTACATGTATCATGTACATGTATCATGTACATATATCACATACATATATCATGTACATATATCACTGCGTTTAAAGGCGATACGACGCATTAACGTGTGTACAGTTCTAACTTGCTTCACGCGAGATATGCTTCATCCCATTAAACATGACGATTTGGTGAAGGCATTCCATCCAGTAATGCTACTATTTTGTACAAAGGCGACGAAGTCCACGCTGGACAAGCTGCGTGATTTCACGCCGATGTTTTCTCAACAAAAGTATTTCCGCTGCAATGGGTCTGCAACATTCATCACAATGATAGTATACCGACAACAAACACCAGACGGCGGTGCTGTCCGCAGTAAACCGTCAGAATCTCTCAAGGGTCTGTAAACTTATATTATTGTTCGTCGAGCACTGCTCTCTTCTCTTCCAGATACCCGTAATCACTCTTCTGGTATCGGTCGCCCAACTTCAACGTCATCGATTGACCAGGACCATCGTAGGGGTGCCGGTTGCACAGTCATCGCCAGTGTTGCCTGTCCTCTGCTGTGCATAGCGTTTTCTAGTCGCATCGGTATAAATTATATGTTTGGCTTTGTTAACGCAGGGCTTGCTCGCATTAATGATTTGCAGTCTAGACTACATGTGACGCCATTGTTCACTGATTCTACATGACTGGTGCTTGGTCGCAGAAAGATCCTGATGTCATACCATATTTCACAATCAACTGAGGCATAACATGCACTATGATTGTGCGATTGCGTCACGGTTGTCACGAATGCTCTGGCGAACGGCACGCAGTTAATATGTATCAAAGGGTATAAAGCAAAGGCGATTTCTCATGATCTCTCTCTCTCTCTCTCTCTCTCTTTCTCTCTATATATATCTCTCTCTCTCTTTCTCTCTATCTCTCTCTTTTCCTGTATCTCTCTATATCTATCTCTCTTTCTTTCTCTCTATCTCTATCTCTCTCTCTTTCTCTCTATCTCTCTCTTTTCCTGTATCTCTCTATATCTCTCTCTCTCTGTCTCTGTCTCTGTCTCTGTCTCTCTCTCTCTCTCTCTCTCTCTCTCTCTCTCTCTCTCTCTCTCTCTCTCTCTCTCTCTATCTCTCTCTCTCTTCCTGTATCTCTCTCTCTCTCTCTTTCTCTCTATCTCTCTCTTCCTCTCTCTCTCTCTCTCTCTCTCTCTCTCTCTCTCTATCTCTCTCTCTCTCTTCCTGTATCTCTCTCTCTCTCTTTCTCTCTATCTCTCTCTTCCTCTCTCTCTCTCTCTCTCTCCCTCTCTCCCTCTCTCTATCTCTTTATATATATATATATATATATATATATATATATATATATATATATATATATATATATATATATATATATATATATACGCACACACATTCACACTCGCGACGAAAACACACATGAACACCCGAAAACACGGAGTTTGTTGACTACCTGTATCCTCAAAACTCCTCTTGACTACCTGGATCCCCAACCTCAACCCGTTATAGTATCCGAAGAGCTTGTAAACCGTTATTCCTCGTCGTACATTGCTCTCTTCTCCTCCATATAAGTATCTTTACCCTTCTGGTATCGTCCTTGACATATCAAAGGCGTTTATTTCGTGGTTGTGTGCTTCACACGACGGCACTATATCTGTAGATTATTTTCTAGTCGTACGTCAACCCAGCATGATGTTCAGTCTAGACTTTGCAAAGTCAAGACAACAACCCGTCATACATTACATATTTTGTTATGTCTAGGAAAGGCTTTCATGCGTCAATGCTGCAATGTTTCTCCGATTGTACGCAAGCGGTGCCTGGTCGGCCAAAACGATTTGTATTAGACCACATTTCACAATCTACTGCGACGCAGCACGCAAAGTGAGGGTGTAAGTGCGTCTCGGTTGTCACTATTGTATTGGCGGACAACAGGCAGCAACTAGGTGACAAAGGGTGTACAGACAGCGACGATTGCTCTTGAAAGCATTATTTGCCACGTTGGCCTGCGTGAAACGTCGGGCAGTACACAGCGACGGTAACAAGCTACTTCGAACAGGTATGTTTCGTTTTTTCTCTTCTATCTTTTTCTCTAGTAATGTTTCAATAATTGAAAGTTATGTTGCAGTGGTCTTATATTACAACTTGTTTGCAGCAGCTGGATGCATTCAGCACACATTTAGAGGATTGAACGATAATTATGTCTACAAAACATATTTACCTGTGTGTGAACGTCACATAATTATTTAGTTCACAATGTATGTATATTACTCTCTAAATATTTTGAATAACGTAATTATCAGCACGTGAGAATCACAATGTATATATTATATATCGTCAAATGCGAGGCTCCTCCAAATCATATTAAGTGTATGAACTATAGCGACTACCGCACCATTGGTTGTGTTCGTACTGGAATGGTTGAGCATTCAATATAAGCAGTGTGTGATATTCTGGACAATCAAAATCCGTATATCAATTTACACCGTAAAGTAATTACAGAGAGACAAAGCCATGCGGTGGCATTGGCTTCTTCTGGGAGCCGTTCTTCTTCTTGGCGCCATTGAAGTGACGTCATCGTACAAAGTGTGGAAGTTGGCCAGAGCCAATGGCAACTTCGCTTTCCTTCTCTACAGGGAGGTCATCAACGGAGCTGCCAGGAAGAATGTTTTCTTCTCTCCGTTCAGGTAAATAGCATAATTGTATATCAGACGAAATATGTTTCCTGCTATCTATTCATTCAATCCTTTGTCATTCATGAGGCCGTTGTCATAAATGTCTGTCCTGGCCACGTTTCATTCTCCAGTCTTCTTATGGTAACGCCCATATATAAGGCCTTCCGCATTTATATATCCTTGTAATATATTTTATTGACCTCGTTTGACCACCCACATAGGACACGCCTAAGTGTGTTTAATAATTATAATATAATGTCATGTGCTTTACCTGTATATTTGTATTCGTTATTACTATTGCAGCATTTCCACTTGTCTTGCAATGACTTATGCCGGAGCCCGCGGTCAGACAGCGAAAGAGATGTGTCGAGTTCTCCGATTCTGTCCACTGAAGTTTAAAGTCCACGCTATGTTCCGTGCTACGCTCGGGTCCATGAACGCCGACCAAGAGCAATACAATCTCGCACTGGCTAACGGAATATTTGTCGACACAGGAACTACCATTGTCCCTTCGTTTCCCAGCTTCTTAGCCAAGTACTACTCCGCAAGCTTCAAGTTGCTTAACTTTCACAGCGATCCAACCGGATCCGCCAATTACATCAATCAGTGGGTCGAGGACAGGACCAATGACAAGATAAAGGACATCGTTTCTCCAGCTGACGTTGCAGATGCAGTGGTGGCGTTGGCGAACGCCATATACTTTAAAGGGCAATGGACGTGCCCGTTCGACCCTGACAGAACAAGACAGGCGATGTTCCAAGTGTCTCGCAATGAGAAAGTTGAAAGCAACATGATGATTCAGACCGCCCGATTCAGGTATTCTCTGAACCGCCGACTGGGTTGTCAGATCCTGGAGCTGCCGTACAAGGGTGACAGACTCGCAATGTACATCCTGCTGCCAACGAGGACGGACGGTCTGGCGTCGTTGGAGAAACGGCTCACCTTCAATTCCGTCACGGCAGCGTTGGCCAAATTGCGTTCACGGAAAATATCCGTAGCTATTCCTAAGTTCGACGTGACTGTTGGCAAAAAGTTGCCGACTGTGCTGAAGGCAATGGGAATGAAACTTCCGTTCACCCCCGCCGCTGACTTCAGTGGCATCAGATCTGGGCTGTTTATATCAGATGTTATTCACAAGGCGTTCATTGGAGTGGACGAGAAAGGCACAGAAGCTGCCGCAGCAACCATTGTAATCTTGAGGGAAGGGTCGGTACCTCCCTTAGATGAGGACTTCGCCGCAGATCATCCGTTCGTCTTCCTGATTCGCGACAACAAGACCGGATCTATCTTGTTCCTCGGACGTCTCGTCAGACCCCCGCAACCAGCGTAGATATTGTCGAACGCCTCGGGAATACTTCGGGGTTATAAAGTAACAAATGGCACAACAGCCTTCTGGTTCATTTAATGTGGTATGCGAAAAGTGACATTAATCACCTGGACATTTAAACTAATAATGTATTGTACTGATGATATTTTTTATTTGTTGGTTACAAAGATACACAGAACCATATTTCTTTTAATCAAACTGAACTGAGTGCCAACGCATCAGCGTTGAATGATCGCTTGTAAGACTGTCAACATTCGGCAACACTTCAACAACGAATTAAATAATTGACTCTATTTGATTGGTTACTATGCAATAATGTGATACGCCTGAATAAAATATTGTGGCATGCCACAATCAGATTTGTTATTTGCTCCTTTACTCGCAACGTGAATGTGTATTTGTGCTTGCGGCGTGTGCACACATTTACCAAAGGAGACTTGCAATATCGCAATATGTAGGGTCTGCACGTAAATACTGCATTTCTAACTACATACACACGTGAAACTTGAATCATCCACGCTAATTGTTCCACGTTAGTCGTCATGACTTCTGGATCCCCTTTGAGCAAAGAATTGCACAAACACTAACAATTCCACTTCGTCGAACGTGTCTTTTTCATTTTAAACAGCCATGTACGCATGCGGCGTACAAAACTCTAACACACATCATTGGCATACGTACTACCCTTTCCGATTTTGACGGTCGACTCCCGCAAACTCCTGGTACTAAATTTCGAGATTCATATAATTGGTTGAATTAAAACATCCACGTGGTGCATTTTACATAACAATTTATATAAGTATACGCATGTTAGTTAATCGACGAAAGCTTTGACAATATCATTCACCCCACGTTGACATAGTTCATTCAGCTGTATAAATGAGTACACGGCTACATGCGGAGATAGATATATGAACGAATATTATTCGCGCAGTAAGCAAACTGAACTGAGGCTGAATGCTTCCCGGAGAAGTCTAGATGGAATGAACACATCTGCCGGGAGAATGGTGCTGAAGTGTCCTAAGGACTGCATACCGGGCTATATAAGGATGTACCTGTACCTTTATTTACGCACACATACATACATACATACATACATACATACGTAAATACTTACATACATACATACATACATATATACACACATACATGCTAGCATACATACATACATAAGTAAATACTTACATACACACATACATACATACATACATACACACATACATACATACATACATACACACATACATACATACACACATACATACTTACATACATACGTAAATACTTACATACATACATACATACATACATACACACATACATACATACATACATACATACATACATACACATATACATACATACGTACATACGGACAATCCAATAGTACAATTTTGTCGAAACGTAGAAAGTACGTTGACTTTGTAGTTTAATCAAAATGAAAATTATAGTATCAAATTAATCTGAGTGTCCTCGACACATCGGAGTTGACTGTCAGTTTGTATCATTGCAAAAATAGGATATTGTGCGGATTACAATAACAATAGATGACATAAAATAAGTATGCATTTATGATAATAAACGTCGATATGACAATACCGATAATGTTTTCAGACATCGTTTGAAATACCACAGAACGTAAATTCACCGGAGTTTCAAAGCTAGTTTTTCGTTATCTTCGTCATAGGCCTCGTCTGACCTGGGCGATTTTGTCATCCATCCCTGTTATATTGAGTGATATATAGTGTGTGGCGTGGAATAGCTTTCCCAGGCGAGACAGAGACAAAGCCAGGATCCAGATACTTCTGAAGAAGAAGCCTGGCTACTCAAGTCAGACAGCCTGCACCAGTCAAGAATCTACCATGCAAAGACAAAACACAGCAAGTTAGAATGAAATAATTGGGTTTTAAAATGTTTGTTCTCTCCGTATGTTGCAGTTACTACTACTGTACGAAGCGTGTATATTCCCTGTGCTTACATAAAACATCAGCACGACTAACGCCGACTGAATGGACCAGGTTTGATGTATTTCACCGGCGTCAAATGTAAAAGGTCATCAGCATCACCTTCTTCCGAAAATGTGCGCACACCCTACTGAGCTTGTTTGCCATCAAAGCTCGGGGGATTCTGTTTGGACATTTTATTATTATTATTATTATTAACCTGTACAACACGAACGAATATCGTTGTTTAGATTTGGTGCTACAGAAATTAATAAACACTAGAAGTAAACGTGTGCTTCGCTAGCATTAACACCGTTAATGCTTGTAGTGTAGACGAAGTGATAGGTCAGCATGCACGCAAGGAGATAAACGCACGAATGCATGCACGCAGGTGCGGACATGTCTAATTTAGAGGAACAACTTGGCCAACTTCCACATTTTGTAAGATGGCGTCACATCGATAGCACCAAGAAGAAGAACCGCTCCCAGAAGAAGCCAATGGCACCGAATGGCTGGGTCTATCTGCTATCACATTACGGTGTAAGTTTTTATGTGGGGTTTATTTATCCGAATACCACACACTGTATACATATAATGCTCGACCAGTATAGCACGAGCATGGCTAATAAAATTCGTGCATTATGATTCTCATATTGCAAGAATTACGTTAGACAATGTTAAACAGATATCGTCGGCTACATAATTGTATGACGTTCACACACAAACGAAAATGCTATGTAAACAGACATATCGTTCAGTCGCCTTAATTTCTATTGAATTGCACTTACACGCCCAACTGCTGTAAATTACGTGTAATTTAGGACCACCAATAGAGAAATAGATGGAAAATTGATAGCACTAAACATAACTGTTTCTAAGAAGCTTGAAACTGTCGCTGTGTACTGTCTGAAGTTCAACACAAGCCAACGTGAGAAATGATGCTCACAAGATAAATCGTAGTTGGCTTTAAACCATTTGACACCTAGTAGCTGTGTGTGCCCATTCATTAGTGACAAACGTGACGCACATGCCCAGTCAAATGGCATGTTGTATCTCTTAACGTGATATGCAGTATAATAAATATAGTTTACTACGACCACTCACCGCTTGTGTATAATCGACTAATAATGGCGTCGCAGCCAGAGTAGACAGAAAAACATTAATCCATTCAGGCCCTTCTTAAAAATCTAATTGATGATGGATGCCAGTTGTCAAGATTTTGACAAATGCTCAACATCATACAGGGAAGACATGCGACGATAAACTCTCTCTTTTTGAGACAGTGCCGCCGTCTGAAACGTACAGTCATGTATCGAAAAGACGTCAATATGTCACATACGATCGAGACCAGAAGAGTGATGATTGTTATATGGAAAACAAGACAGCAATAAGCGATGAAGAAAAACAGTTTACAGGCTTTTAGAGATGATGACGGTTTACTGCGGTCCCCCCACAGCCGTATGGTCTTTTACTCTGTAAGCAATCCTGCATCCTCATAGAATTGTGCTGCTTGTTCAAGCGTAGGCTTCGTTGTTTGTGTACAAAAGAATATTTAACTAGATGAAATTGTTACTGAACGTTTAATGATATGGATCATATTACGTCACGTAAAGCAGTCTGCTTTGCACAATCGTAGTGTAAACCAGAACTTTAAAAACGTAATGTAGTCGTCTTTGCTTTCAACTCAGTGATATATGCATATTGCATTCTTTCATAGTTGTCTGCGTCTTTCGAAAATTGTCAAAGTTTACTAACGTTTAAATTGTGTTTAAGTTTTTTTTATTTGCAGCCTTGCGAAATCTTTCACCTGCCTTCATCATATTGACCAGTGCGGACTCGGGCTGCGTGGCTCCTAAATGGGTCGTCCGTTTCATATTTTCCTTCGTTTTGTAAATTCAGTTAGTAAAAATAAATTTTACTTTTCGTAGCGTTTCACCCTAGCAGATGACACGAGAAGCCATACATCATATAGTCAAATGAGAAGGTTTTGATAAAGCAAACGTACATATATATTTGAGCTGATTATGTCTAGCAAATTGCATGGTATATTCATGCTTATGTCAATAACTATTCCTAATTGTACCTAAATATTGGTACGTATTCTGGAAACAACAGCCATCAATGAATTACCACTCATTCATATTACTCTTTCCAAGGTGCCCCATTAAATTGTTCATTGTAAAGTCAGTGGTAGACGGTCCATGGATCAAATGCGTCTGTACTGGAATTGTGGGTATGATGACTATTTGTCTGCGTTTGTAAGATGCGCATGGTCGTCTTTATTCCCGTGTTTGGTCTGAATACGATACAAGGAATAGTACCAAATACAAACTCTACAGAGCAGTAGTTATTACCGCAGTTCTTTAATCTTTTGAAACCTTCACGCAGTACCGAACATATGTCCGCAAATTAACAAGCGTACATACCAGATACCTTCGAAACGTCAGTAACATAACGTGGTAAGAAAGAATCCCCAACCCCGAAGTATTCAAAACAGTGAACAAGCCTAGTGTTAAAGCAATGTTTGCGAAAGACTGTGTTTATCGGTGAACGAAAGAAAGGTAAAGACCAGTGGGATGACAACAGCTCTGATAAAACGACAACATCAAAGCTGTTCAGACCAAAATCAACACATAGGAACGTGAATCATTGAACCGATCAGTTTGTCGGACGACGCTTTACGATGTTCCAAGACTAGTGGACGCCCAAAGGGAGCTCACCCATGAGTAATAGCATTTCCTTTGCCATAAAACTGTAACGTTAACCATAATGAATAATTACCGATTAAAACGACCAATGACAGTGCTACACGCAGTAAACCGTCAAAGCCTGTCGTTAACCTGTAAACCGTTATTATTCCTCGTAAACTGTGATCTTTTTTCTTCCAGATAACCATCTCCTGTGTTCGGTCTCGTTCGTATACATGTAATGCAATATTCGTGGCGTTTTTTGCATGTCTGTATATTCCACACGGCGGCAGTGTCGCACAGCAGGGATAGTTTCTTGTCGCATGTCGTCCCAACATGATGCTGAACACTTGTCAAAATCTATTCAAATGGCATCCGTTATAAATTAGAGGTTCAGTTATATTTATGAAAGACTTGCATGCATTAATGGTTTGTAGTCTACTCCGACTGTGACACCATTGTTCGCTGAATTTATGCAAACAGTGAGAGGCAGCAACATACATTTTATATTAGACTACGTTTCAACATTTACTGAGATGCAACATGAAATACGACTGTGCTAGTGCGTCACGGTTTTCACTAATGCAGAGGCGGAGGTCATGCAGTTACTAGGTGTCAAAGGGTATAAAAACAACGATGATTTCTCTTGCCAGCATAATTGTCCTCATTGGCTTGGTTGGAACGTCGGGCAGTACACAGCGACGGAATCAAGCTTCTTCGAACAGGTATGTGTCGCACTGCGTTGAATGAATTATACTATGAAAAAGAATGCCACAAAGCCATAGAGTCTACCCGAAACTACAATTTGATGGATACTCTAAAACTAATGCCACGACAGCAGCACAAATCTGAATTAGTTTTGCAAGCTGTATTTAATATAACATTGTGATCTGACTGTGAGAATCGCAATGTCAAACGTCAGATTTATTGCTCCTAAAAATGTAGAAACTACACGGTTTAGGCCGGTAGTTATGTTCTTACAGGACTGGTGGATAACTCCATTGAAAATGTTGATGTTCGGATAATTAAAATCCACAAATAAATAAAATCGACGAAAGCTTTCTTCTTCTTCTTCTTCTTCCATTAAACGGCCAACATCATTATGTTGATGATTCTGTCGTTCGGCGCCTCTCACCTGCCGGAAATTGGTGGGTTAGAGATAGAGACCACCACTCTTTGAGTCCACAACAGGTTACACGTTTACCCCCTGTGTGGGATCTTTTACTTCCCCTGGCATAGACACCAGGTAGAAGGGACCAACGGCTTTTAGTGTCTCTTCCGAAAGACACAAGCAAAGTGGAGTGAACAAATTTGCCCAGGTTTTGAAAAGGCAGCAGGTGGTTTTGAACCCCGGTCCCTTCGACTGAAAAGTCCGACGCTCTGCCACAGATGGTTTTGAACCCCGGTCCCCTCGACCGCAAGTCCGACGCTCTACCACTCGACCACCGTGCCCTACAACTTTGACAATATCGTTCATAGTTCATTCAGCTGTATAAATGAGTACACGGCTATATGCGGAGATAGATATATGAACGAATATTATTCGCGCAGTAAGCAAACTGAACTGAGGCTGAATGCTTCCCGGAGAAGTCTAGATGGCATTGGAATGAACACATCTGCCGGGAGAATGGTGGTGAAGTGTCCTAAGGACTGCATACCGGGCTATATAAGGATGTACCTTTACCTTTATTTACGCACACATACATACATACATACATACATACGTAAATAATTGCATGCATACATACATACATACATACATACATACATACATACATACATACATACACACATACATGCATGCATACATACATACATGCATACACACATACATACATACACACATACATACATACGTAAATACTTACATACATACATACATACATACATACATACATACACACATACATGCATACATACATACATACATACATACATACATATATACATACATACATACATACGTATATACATACATACGTACATACGGACAATCCAATAGTACAATTTTGTCGAAACGTAGAAAGTACGTTGACTTTGTAATTTAATCAAAATGCAAAATTGTAGTATCAAATTAAACTGAGTGTCCTCGACACATGGGAGTTGACTCTCAGTTTGTATCATTGCAAAAATAGGATATTGTGCGGATTACAAGAACAATATATGACGCAAAATAAGTATGCATTTATGATAATAAACGTCGATATGACAATACCGATAGTGTTTTCAGACATCGTTTGAAATACCACAGAACGTAAATTCACCGGAGTTTCAAAGCTGGTTTTTTCGTTATCTTCGTCATAGTCCTCGTCTCACCTGGGCGATTTTGTTATCCAACCTTGTTATATTGAGTGATATATAGTGTGTGGTGTGGAATAGCTTTCCCAGGCGAGACAGAGACCAAGCCAGGATCCAGATACTTCTGAAGAAGAAGCATGACTAGTCAAGTTAGACAGCCTGCACCAGTCAAGAATCTACCATGCAAAGACAAAACACAGCAAGGTAGAATTAAATAATTGGGTTTTAAAATGTTTGTTCTCTCCGTATGTTACTACTACTGTATGGTGCGTGTATATTCCCTGTTCTCACATAAAATATCAGCGCGACTAACGCCGACTGAATGGGCCAGGTTTGATGTATTTCACCGGCGTCAAATGTAATAGGTCACCAGCATCGCCTTCTTCCGAAAATGTGCGCGCAACCCGCTGAGCTTGTTTGCCATAAAAGCTAGGGGGATTCTGTTTGGACATTTTATTATTATTATTATTATTATTATTATTATTATTATTAACCTGTACAACACGAACGAATATCGTTGTTTAGATTTGGTGCTACATAAATTAATAAACACTAGAATTAAACGTATTAAACGTGTGCTTCGCTAGCATTAACACCGTTAATGCTTGTAGTGTAGACGAAGTGATAGGTCTGCATGCACGCAAGACGATAAACGCACGAATTCATGCACGCAGGTGCGGACATGTCTAATTTAGAGGAACAACTTGGCCAAATTCCACATTTTGTAAGATGACGTCACATCGATAGCACCAAGAAGAAGAACCGCTCCCAGAAGAAGCCAGTGGCACCGAATGGCTGGGTCTATCTGCAATCACAATACGGTGTAAGTTTTTTTATGTGGGGTTTGGTTATCCGAATACCACACACTGTATTCATATAATGCTAAACCGGTCTAGCACGAGCATGGCTAATAAAATTCATGCGTTATGATTCTCATATTACAAGAATTATGTTAAACAATGTTAAACAGATATCGTCGGTTACATAATTGTTTGACGTTCACACACAAACGAAAATGCTATGTAAACAGAAATATCGGTCAGTCGCCTTAATTTCCATTGAATTGCACTTACATGCCAAACTGCTGTAAATGACGTGTAATTTAGGACAACCAATAGAGAAAGAGACGGAAAAAAGATAGTACTCAACATAACTGTTTCTAAGAAGCTTGAAACTGTCGCTGTGTACTGTCCGAAGTTCAACACAAGCCAACGTGAGAAATGGTGCTCGCAAGATAAATCATAGTTGGCTTTAAACCATTTGACACCTAGTATCTGTGTGAGCCCATTCATTAGTGACAAACGTGACGCACTTGTCCAGTCAAATGACATGTTGTATCTCAGTTTAATGTGAAATGCAGCATAATAAATATTGTTTACTACGACCAGTCACCGCTTGTGTATAATCGATTAGTAATGGCGTCGCAGCCAGAGTAGACAGAAAAACATTAATCCATTCAAAGCAGTGAACAACCATATTGGTACGTATTCTGGAAACAACTGCCATCAATGAATTACCACTTATTCATATTACTCTTTCCAAGGTGTCCCATTAAATTGTTCATTGTAAAGTCAGTGGTAGACGGTCCATTGATCAAATGCGTTTGTGCTGGAATTGTGGGTATGATGAGTATTTTTCTGTGTTTGTAAGATGCGCATGATCGTCTTTATTCCTGTGTTTGGTCTGAACACGAAACAAAGAAAAGTACCAAATACAAACTCTACAGAGCAGTAATTATTACTGCAGTTCTTTTTTCGTTTGAATCCTGCTTGCAGTACCGAACATATGTCCACAGATTAACAAGCGTACATAGCAGATACCTTCGAAACGTCATTACCATAACGTGGTAAGAAAGAACCCCCAACCCCGAAGCATTCAAAGCAGTGAACAAGCCTAGTGTTGAAGCAATGTTTGTAACTACTACCCTGGGCTGGACATATGATAAGGATGGATGAACAAATGTACTGTGTTTTTCGGTGAACGAAGGAAAGGTAAAGACCAGTGGGATGACAACGGCTCCGATACAAAGACACCATCAAAGCTGTTCAGACCAAAATCAACACATAGGAACGTGAATCATTGAACCGATCAGTTTGTCGGACGACGCTTTACGATGTTCCAAGACTAGTGGACGCCCAAAAGGAACTCACCCATGAGTAATAGCATTTCCTTTGCCATAAATCTGTAACGTTAACCAGAATGAATAATTACCGATTAAAACGACCGATGACAGTGCTACACGCAGTAAACCGTCAAAACCTGTCGTTAACCTGTAAATCGTTATTATTCCTCGTAAACTGTGATCTGTTCGTGGCGTTTTTTGCACGTCTGTATATTCCACACGGCGGCAATGTCGCACAGCAGGGATAGTTTCTTGTCGCGTGTCGTCCCAACATGATGTTGAACACTTGTCAAAATCTATTCAAATGATATCCGTTGTAAATTATATGTTCAGTTATATTTATGAAGGACTTGCATGCATTAATGGTTTGTAGTCTACTCCGACTGTGACACCATTGTTCGCTGAATTTATGCAAACAGTGAGAGGCAGCAACATACATTTTATATTAGACCACTTTTTAACATTTACTGAGATGCAACATGAAATACGACTGTGCAAGTGCGTCGTGGTTTTCACTAATGCATACGCGGAGGGCACGCAGTTACTAGGTGTCAAAGGGTATAAAGATAACGACGAGTTCTCTTGCCAGCATAATTGTCCCCATTGATTTGGTTGGAACGTCGAGCAGTACACAGCGACAGTATAAACCTACTTCGAACAGGTATGTGTCGCACTTCGTTGAATGAATTATACTATGAAAAGAGTGCCACAAAGACATAGAGTCTACTCGAAAGTACAGTTTGCGCCTAAAACTAATGCCACGACAGCAGCACAAATCTGAATTAGTTTTGCAAGCTGCATTTCATGTAACGTTGTGATCTGACTGTGAGAATCGCAATGTCAAACGTCAAATTTATTGCTGCTCAAAATGTGCAAACTACACGGTTTAGGCCGCTAGTTATGTTCATACATGACTGATTAATAATTCCATCGAAGTGTGATGTTCGGATAATTAAAATCCACAAATAAACTTACATCGTAACGTGATTGCAGATATACACCATGCGGTGTCATTTGCCTCTTCTGGGTGCAGTTCTTCTTCTTTGCGCCATTGATGTGACGTCATCGTACAAAGTGTGGAAGTTGGCCAGAGCCAACGGCAACTTCGCATTCTGTCTCTACAGAAAGGTCATCAACGGAGCTGCCGGGGAGAATGTTTTCTTCTCGCCGTTCAGATCAGTAGCGCAGTGACATTTCACAACATAAATGTTAGCACATGGTTTCGATTATCTCTTAATTCCCACGCATAAGAGAGCACATTAGCTGCAAATCAATATCCGTATATTATCTTCTGCCATAATTATATTTATACTTCGTCCCGTAGTCTTGGAACAATGTGAATTTTTCATGATTTTGTTTTTGTCAAAATTGTTGTTCATATTAAATAAAGAGTTTGTCTTATATCAAACAACGTACTTACGTCAAACACCGTTTAATATATTAGCCCTCACAATATTTTATCCTTTCACTCTACATTTAAGCAATATATTAAATAGTGCTGATATAGGTTGTCACAAACACAACTGCTGTAATAACCACATGTTTTATGCAGATGATTTATGTGTTACTGCGCCAAGTCCCAGTGGTCTTCAGTCTTTGCTGAATATTTGTTCAAAGTTTGGTTTCTAAAATGATATTAAATACAATCCTATAAAGTCGATATGCAGGGTTATCAAATTATCATCTGAAATGTCCAGATATTTATATGAACAATAACAAATTTGTATTCGTTGGAAAGACAACATATTTAAGAGTCGTGATCTGTAATGACAACAACGAAGTTAAGACACCTGCGCAGCTTTTATGCCAAG
>BSQZ01000002.1:2360000-2367500 GCA_033239005.1 Lamellibrachia satsuma | reverse complement strand
AAAGAGTGGACAGAATCGTTTATATTAACGATACTAATTCGGCGATCCACACTGTTTCTTTTTCGTACAGGTTTTATTGGCGTTAACTGGTTACAAAATACATCTGTCGAAATTTAGTGAGTGAAACAGTGGCTAAATTAGAATAAATGATTCGGCGAACAGGCGAGCAGGCGATACGGCGACTGGCGAATAATGACGAGTGGTCACTGAGGCGTGTCACTAACGAGGTCAAGTCCCTAGCGGCTAAAACGTGTACAATAAACTGGGTAAACTGCCGAAACACTCCCGCCTAGCTAATTGGAAAAAAAAAAGGAAATATATAAAACATTAGCGGTAAACAGAGCAGTTTGCAATATGATAACGTTCATTTTCTTCGTAAGCCGTTGCTCAATTCGTCGTCGGTGGCGATCAGGCACATCTTGTGAATAGGCCGATCATAGAGCCTTGCGTTGGCTGTTCGCACGGTAGCCTTCCGTACTAGGCCATCATCACCGGGCTGGACAGCTGTGACGACGGCACGTTCCCACAGAGCGCGTGGGGCGGCCGCGCCCTTCATCCCGGGCTCCAGTAGAAGCACCAAGTCGCCGACTTGCAGGTTCTGCCGCGAGTGAAACCACTTCGAGCGAGCGATGAGATGCGGCGGCATGTATCTCAGCCACGTCTCCCAGAACAATTGGACACGCTGATGTAGAGCTTTCACAACGTCTCGCGGATGTGGACGGTCCTCGACAACGGGCTGCGGCACCGTTGGCTGGTCGAAGGGGTGAAGAATGTCGTTGCCGGTGACCGCAGGTGACCCGACAGGATCAGGTCCGTCGGGAAACAGCGGTCTCGAGTTGATGACGTACATCACCTCCGAGAGGAAGGTCTGCCATTCCTCGAAGGTGAATCGGCGCTTGAGGTAGTTGACGGCAGCATCGAGTCCTCGGCGGCAGCTACGTATGAGGGACTCGACGACACCGTTCATGTGGCTCGCCTTCGGCACGTTGAACTGCCACTCGAAGTGTGTTCGTTCGGCAGCGAGTTCTCGCTTGAGACGCCAAACGTCCCACGAGTCGATCGCATCACGGAGCGGTCGCTGCGCCCCCTGGAAGTTCTTGCCTCGATCACTGAAGACTGTCGTCGGGTGTACACCTCGGCGTGAGACAAATCGACGCCACGCGAGTAGGAATGATTCAGTGGATGCGCTGCTGGTTAGATCCAGGTGGACGACTCGTGTGGTAGTACACGTCACGATCATCACAGATGATTCTGTCGTAACGTTTCTGCTGACTTTTGTCTGTAGCGGTCCGAAAAAGTCAACGGCCACAGCGGCGAACGGTGGCGTACAGGGGTTTCCTCGGAAGGCAGGTAAGATGCCCATCTGTTGTTGTAGCATGGACTCCCGCCTGGTGCGACAGTACAGACATTTACTCGCCACAGACTTCAGCAGTTCTTTCCCATTGCCGATGTGGATTCCTTCCTTGGCGATGTTTGCGAGCACCACTCGGTACCCCTGGTGTAGATATCGTATGTGTTTTCGGCGAGCGTAGAGTTCGACGAGTGGACTGTTTCCTGGTAGGATGATCGGGTGGCACACATCAGGATGCAGAGGCAACTGTCCGATGCGTCCCTCGGCGCGGACAATGCCCTTGGCGTCGAGCACTGGAGCGATGCTGGCGAATGTTGAGCGACACGCGGCAAAGTCTTCTCGGAACTCCGACTGGCAGAGGAAGAAAAGCGCTTGCTGAGCGTCCTTCAGTTCTTCTGCTCCAATCGTTCTGGTATCGGCGCGGTTAACTCTCGGTTGCAGTATTCGTCTCCAGCGCGCAACGTGGCGGGTAAGGCGGTCCCATTCGCTGACTTGAGCGACGAGTCGATCTGCAATGGTCATGTCGGCGATGCATACATCATTGGCGCGAACATGATGTATACGGCGGTGACGTGGCGTGCGAGCTTTCTCGTTGCGACCTTCGATTCGTGTGGCGGCTTCAATCTCAGAGTCTTGTTCGCATGTAGACTCTTGCGGCCACGTGTCTTCATGTTGACGTAAGAAGAGCGGTCCCTCATGCCAGTACTGGAGTTCACGTACTGAGAGAGGCTTCGTGAGCGCGTCGGCGGCGTTCATGTTGGACGGGACGTAGCGAAACTCGTCCATGAAGCGCGGGTGTGTGTCCTGTATCTCTTGAATACGGGCAGACACGAACGGTTTGAAGTTGGCGGAGGCAGAGCGAACCCACTTCAGGACGGTTTGCGAATCGACCCAGAAGTGTATAGAGTCGAATCCGCCCATGACGTCTTCGATGAACTTTGCGAGTCGAGACATGATGACGGCGGCCATCAACTCCAACCGTGGAATCGACTTCTTCTTCAGAGGAGCGACGAGTGCTTTCGCCATGACGAATGTCGTCGTCGTGGCGCCGTTGCTGAGTGGCCAACGTAGCCATAGAACAGCACCGTAGGCATTCGCACCTCCGTCGCTGAAGCAGTGTAGTTGTGGCTTGCCGACGCTATCGTTTGGCTTCACACAACGAGGCACTTGGAACTTCAATAACTCTTGCATCTGAATCACGTGTGTGTTCCATCGCTGCTTGTCGTCGTCGTCGAGTGGTTCATCCCAAGACACACCACGGCGCCACAAGTCTTGTAGGTCGATGCGGAATGCTAACGAGACAGGCAACAGCATGCCCAGAGGATCCCATATCTTCGCGACGAGACTCAGTATCGTTCGCTTCGTTACCGGGTCAGATTCCATTTCAACATCTTTGGCCTTCAGTGAAAACAGGTCGAGTGATTTGTCCCAATGATGACCTAAGACGTCGATTGTCGGCTCATCGGGGTTGTCATCTACTGCTGCATGATTCGAATGCCACGTCTTGATGTCAAACTTCCCTCTGGCGAGGACAGCATCGACTTCGTCTCTTGCTCTGATGGCATCTTCTGCAGTGGCGGTTGAGTGGCTGATGTCATCCATGTACATCTCGTTGTCGACGATGTAGCTTCCAATCGGTTCCGATTGACGACCGATTTCAGCAAGGATTCTGACGGAGTTGATGGCGATGTCCGGTGCGGGTCGTTCCCCGAACGGTAGACGTATCCACTGGAATGCGATTGGCGGTGAGCACTCATCTCCAAATCGCCAAACGAACCGGTGAAAGATCTGGTCCGGTTCGGCAACTTCGATCTGGTTAAACATCTTCTTCACGTCTCCCACGAGTGCGACTCGATCGCGACGCCAAGCGAGAAGACATGAGATGAGTGAGTTGAGCAGGTCGGGGCCTTTGTGAAAGCCGTCGTTGAGTGAAACGCCCTTGAACAGTGCGGCGGCGTTCCAGACGATGCGGGTCTTCGTGGTGGACTTGTCTTCTCGATAGACGGCGTGATGCTCCAGATACCAACCACGCCCGTCGTGAGTCTCTTCAATCGTGAGTGGACGTACAAATCCCTGCGTGATGAGATTTCTGATTTCGGCGTTGTATGCTTCAAGACGACCATTTCGTCTCAAGGAGTTCTCTTGCTGATACATTCTGGCAACTGTCTTCTCCTTGTTGAAAGGGAGAGCCTCAGGGTATCCATCACGCCAAGGCATGAAGACTTTGATTCTTCCTTCCTTTGTGATGGAAGTAGTTGTCTTGGCGTGTAGTAAAAACTTCGATTCAGCTAGTTCCTTGTCACTGCAGATGCAGGCGGTCGTCGGCTTGACCCCCGCTACGTCGGAGTAGAACAGCTTCTTGATGTCAACTTCGATGAGTCGCTGCACGTGGTGAACTGCAGATCTAGCGACGGCTCTTGGGGGCTGTATCTGACCACCATAGAGCACCCAGCCCAACCGTGTGCAGGCTGCACTCGGTAGTTGCGCTTCGTTCGTAGGTGAGGAGATCGTGTGAAGTGTTGAGATCAGGTAGGCCTGGTCGTATCCTACCAACAGGTCAATTTTCTCTTTCGCCAATGGAACGCAATCTCGCGCCGGTTGAAGGTACTCGTACTGTTGAAACAGGCTGCTGTCGATCGCGGGCGCGTCGTGTGCTGGCACCTTGATTCCCATGGCGATGATGTCGTAGGCGATGCTCGCGTCTCTTTGCACCGGTCGCACGCGAAGCACGTATCTCGCACTCTTCTCAGATCTGACTCCGCCCCCTGCTACACCGTAACGGAAGACTTGTTCATCGCCGGTGATGCCAAGTCGCTTTGCCAGTGAATGTCTCACGAGGGTGGTGTCGCTTCCGGTGTCGAGAAAAGCGACTATCTTGTGCCACGCTCCTGTCGAGTCACGAACCTCCACGTAGGTTGACGGCGAGAACCGGCCTTGATTCCCGTGCAGGTGACCAAGGAAGGTTGGCGTTGACGTTGCGGCGCCTTGCTGTGGCGTAAAACTGGCGGATGCAGGGTTCATCTGTGACGTAGGTGGCGAGGCACGACGTGTCGTTGACGTTGGCGCTGACAACTGGCGATTCGGTTGACAGTTGAGTAGTCTGTGATGTCGATCACCGCATTCGATGCATCGCTTCGGCCGTGTACAGTCGCTACTTCGGTGACGACCGTAACAGCTGAAACAGCGTCTGGCGGTTCTGATGACATCGCGGCGTTGTGCAGGTTGCATCGCTTGAAACGCCTGGCAGTCGATAAACTTGTGGTGAACTCCGCAGCCCAAGATACACGGATCGGTAAATGACGTTCCGGTTCCGTTGACGTGATGGAGTGACGATTTCTTCTCAGTCCTGGTCGATTTGGCTGGCATCAGTCGTTCACGCGCCTCTGTTTCTGCTCGTAGAAATTCGACGATTCTGTTGACGGAGAGTTGTTCTGCGGGGTGGTTCTGTCGCATCCAGCGTTCACACTCGTAGTAAAGTTCTGGCTCCAGCTTGCTGCTTACGATGCGTACCACTGTGGGCGAGTCGAGTTCGCTCTCATTGCCGATTTCCGTGATTCGTCGCGCAAAGTCGGTCAATCGATCCAATACGGCTCTCATCTCTGATGCTGCATTCTGTTTGATCGGTCGAATGCCGTCCATGTCAGCGATGATTTCTTGGACTACAGCTGCCTTCGGTATCTTCTCTTCTAGCCGGCACCATACTCCGTTAGGGCCGCTCATAGCAGTGCAGCTGTCGATAGAGGCGGTCACTCGAGACGGCAGAACTGAGGCGTGCAGTATGTACATCAGCTTGTCTGCCTCCTTGCTGATACCAGCGGAGTTGAAGTATTGTTCTAGCTGCAATCGCCACGAGTAGAAATTCTTGTTTTGGCCATCCCATCTTGGCGGATGCATTCCTGTCGTGCGGATTGATGCGCTTTCTCTCGGGGTGACTAGCTTGTCGGTGATGATGCTCAGTGCTTCGAGCGTCTTGGCGAGAACGTCGGCGTTGGCGTTGGCGTCGGCGGGTTGCGTATCGTGCGTCCACCCTGTCTGCAGCTTGTCGATCTCTATTTCTCTAGCGGTGACTTCTTCAACGTTACTCTCAACATCGACGAAGCGAGCCGTTGGACGTGAGACGCCTTCTTCGTCGTCTTCTCTTGCGATGTCATTCTCCAGCAAGACGGTCTCCATCTGCACGTTGATGTTATTGAGTTCTTCAAGCAAGAGTCGTGCGCGGCGTCGAGCATCATCTACAGTGTCGGCCTGTACGTCAGCTCCTTGGCCGACAACTGCGCGCAGTCTGTTGACGCACCTCGTCAGCAGACCCTTTTTGATCGTGCGCGTCTTCTTTAGGACTTCGTAGGCCCGAACTACTTCTTCCATGGCGTAGTGCACTTTCAGTAGGCTACATAAATTTCGACTAATTCGGCGATCCACACTGTTTCTTTTTCGTACAGGTTTTATTGGCGTTAACTGGTTACAAAATACATCTGTCGAACTGCAAAGAATAATAAGAACAATAAGTTAACTTGTTAGGGCGAAGTGTATTAAATAAAGCTAACAGTAAGCCTAAGCCTAATTACGCATCATACTAGACTAACTATCAAAACTACAATAGTACTATACTTTAGAAATAACACAATTATACTGCACTGTATATAGGCGGATAGCACATAGAACGTAGCCTAACAGCGATAGGCGCACGTGACCTACATAAACACGTGTAGCGGCGTGGACAATAAGCTTAGAGCTGTGCTGCCAGCGGGCCGACTTTCGCTAGATTTACGTAATACGATAGAAGCTATGAAACAAACGAATCTATTACTAAGCTATGTATACATTCTAATTACTACGACAAATACAACTATGTGTACTATAAGTCAATAATCTACAGTTCTATACTCACATTTAGTGCGTGAAACAGTGGCTAAATTAGAATAAATGATTCGGCGAACAGGCGAGCAGGCGATACGGCGACTGGCGAATAATGACGAGTGGTCACTGAGGCGTGTCACTAACGAGGTCAAGTCCCTAGCGGCTAAAACGTGTACAATAAACTGGGTAAACTGCCGAAACAGATACCAAGACAACGTACGCTGTTGTAAGAACTACAGAATTATAAATCTGATCAACTATCCCCAAAAAAAGAATGTTAAGAATCATACTCAACATACTCAAAAGCAAAGCAGGAGAAATGCCATCAGAACAACAAACAACCTTCCGGCCGAAAAGAAGTACAATCGAAGAAATCTTCAGCATAAGACTGTTAATTATTGAGAAGCCCGTTGATCACCATCAAGACCTATATCACAATTTCATCGACTTCAAAAAGGCATTTGATCATATGTGGCATAAAGGACTCTGGCGACAATACAACATTGATGAAGGACTGGTGACACTACTAGCTATATGGACCATCACCGAATGTAGTGTTGCACGAAGGAGAAATTGGACACTCATTTCGAACATCGGTCGGAGTACGCCAGGGATGCCTTTTGTCGCCAATGCTGTTGAACCTATACCTTGAAAATATCATGCAAGAAGATCTACACACCTACACGATGTCGATAAACGGTAGAGAGATCAGCAAATTCCGATTCGCATATGACCTAATCGCTGGAACAGAAGAGGAGCTACAAGAACTTACCACAACACTGGAAAGGAGAGCGCGTGTTTACGGAATGGAAATAAGTGCATAAAAGAGCAAAAACTACTATATTAATTAATGGAGAACGCCTCGAAGAAGTAACATCATCCACGTACCTCGGGTCGATCCTCTCCTTTGAGCGCGACTCCACAGAGGAATTACGCACACGGATAAACCTGGCAACATCAGCGATAACAAGACTCAAGAAGATATGGAGCAACAACAACATCAACACGGCAACAAAGATGCGACTGTAGAAAAGCATGATCGTGTCAGTGCTGACATACGGATGCGGAAGTTGGACCCTGAAAGCCGAGTCCGACGAGACGAAATTTTTCAGAAGGATCCTGAAAATTTCTTACAGAGGTCACATAGCAAATATATCAGTAACGCAAACCATCACCGAAGCCGCAGGACCACAAGAACCGCTTTTGGCCACAGTAAAACACCGAACAATCCAATGGTTCAGTCATACAACCAGACACAACACAATTGCCAAATAAAACTAAATGGCACGGTC
>BSQZ01000002.1:2325000-2355000 GCA_033239005.1 Lamellibrachia satsuma | reverse complement strand
TATGCATTATATGGGCAGTTGGTTATACTCTACAAAACATACTAGAGAAAGACACGAACCTCAGCGGGACAAATCTAATAGTGGCAATGAAGAACCGAAACCTCTGGAAAGAAATTATCATGTCACCACATTAATTGGATGACATAATGTATGTAATGTTGTCATATATATGTTTCAGTTAAAGATATCGTGATGTGTTAAACCCTAATCCTAAGAAGTTAATATGGGTGGAAGGAGAGCATTACAAATGTAGAAAGTAAAACAATATTCCGCTTAATACTGCGAAAAGGATTTCCTCAAAAACCATTTTAACAACTCAAAATATCAGGTTTTAAAACATCATAATGGTGTCTTTTTATTTTAGAAATTTTGCAAGCAAATGAAATTGTCTTACCTGAATGGAGAAAAAAACACATTCTTCCCATCAGCTCCGACGATGACCTTGTTGTACAGAGCGAAGGCGAAGTTGCCGTTAGCTCTGGCCAACTTACGCACTTGTAACGATAACGTCACATCGATGGCGCCAAGAAGAAGAACCGCTCCGAGGAGAAGCCAGTGGCACCGCATGGCTGAGTCTGTCTGAATATTACAAAGCAAAAAGCAAAATGTCATTGCACAATAGTTTTATACGTACGGTTCATAATGACAAAAGTGTTTATGTTATCGTTAGGACACACACACACACACACACACACACACACACACACGCACGCACGCACGCACGCACGCACGCACGCACGCACGCACGCACGCACGCACACACACACACACACACACACACACACACACACACTTATATATATAATTATATATATATATATATATATAAGCGTTTATACTTCTTCGCTAAACAAATATATTCATTCCAATATCGTCACAACTTTCGAATTTTTGCGATCAAGATACAATCGGTTCACGTTTACGCAACTTGGTACGCCGTTAAACAATTGAATGGGTATAATGTAACATAAAGATAACGACACTGTCCTGCGATAGGCCTCAAACGAAGGTACTGCTATTTTAGAGTGTACCTGTGTTACTACTGACATATACATGGTCTGTCTTCTGCACAGTTGTATACTTTTAAAGTGTTCTGGACATATGTACAGTGTATTTGAACTGATGCAGTTGACTATGATTGTATCTACAATGTAAAGGGCTCGGCTTCTGCATTTGTTTCATACATGAACTTTCTTCAACAAGTATTCGTGTAACATGTTGCTTGATGTCTCTATAAAACTACTAATTAATTTGCAAGTTTTTTATTTGTCACAAAAATGCTTCTCACATACATAATCGTGTATAGTTTTCAAAACTGGTGTATACTTATACCAATTAAAAACCATACCTGTTCGAAGTGGAACTATGTCGTCGGTCTTTCTTGCCTCGAATTCCTCGTACCAACGAACGAATTGAGATGACCCAACACACAAAGTGACCACCTTTATATCGTTCCACCGTTGAAATGATAATGGCGACTATGACGCACGTACAACTCACTAAGGAACATTTGTTTTGCTAACCTTATTAAAAACTACGCCAGTTTACAAAAACAAACGTAATAATTTACTGTGATAGCATGAGAGTGCCTCATTCATATAACCACTTGCTTTGTGCGATGTCCACAAAATCTCTACATAGGCGACGCCTGGATGATTGGTGGTTTGTAAAAAAGACGGCAGGCAGTTGTGGACTGACGACAAACACATACATCACAGTCGGTAAAACACGTTATGCATAATTTTGCTACACTATTCTACACAGTGGGTGAGCACTGACACCAAGGAATACGTTGTCTATTTTCTTAGAATGTTCTCTGTTGGTTACTCTTTCATTGGAGAGTTCGTTCCAGAGGCGATCTTTAAGAAATACCTGTTATGAACAAGGAATTGCTCTGGCATGGTCGACGGCTTACTGCTCACGAGTGCCATACAGATGACATACACACTGTTATTTTTTTTCGTCACAACGAATTCCTTTGACAAGGAGTGGTTGGTTCTGGACGGTTTTTCCAACACGACTTTGTCCCATGACCATTAAAGGACGGTGCTATTCTTCACGGTCTCTTATACGGCATGTATTGGGTAACATTTCCATTGCTTTGACGTTCCAGAGACCATCTACACTTCTGCTGTTTAAGTATTACAAGCACCAGAAGCGGTATGATATCTGCATATGTGGAGAAGACCAGCACTCTTTCGTATCTACTGTTACACATGAATGAAGTGTCAAGAGTGTCAGTCTGGTGTCAGTCTCTTTATGGTTTCCTCGAAGTCTGACATAGTCTCTCCTTATTCACATCGCACCTGTAGCATCCGATATTCCGCTATTGCTATTACCAGCTCGTATCGCTCTGCTAGACCGTTACCGTCCAAACCTGTGGAAGTCGGACATGCTGTCCAAGGACGAACTTGCGATTTAGCCAATTCATACCCGCTTTCTTTGATTGAGTCACTGCCTTCATTGAATCCTCCCCAATGTAGCGTTCAAAAATACACACCAACCCTTGTTGTGTGCTGTCCAAATTGATGTGTCTGTATGAACATATCACGGTAATCGTCAATCGTCTGGCCTAAATGAAGCTATCCGAGAGCTTGGATGAGTTCATGACAATCAGCTAGGACGTATGGCTCAAACGCGGCATGATTGTTGTAATCGGAACGTTAGGCATACGAACATGCACACGCAGACATAGGAACGTATGTGTACGCATATACATAACGAAAATTGCGTGCACACGTGCTCCTTTAGTGGCTCGCGAACGTGTGTGTAATAATATGACATAAATCGTATCCCTTCAGCTTGTGAGAACATCTGACAGTGTCTGGCTCTTAATTATTTTTTTCTTCAAATTTGTCTATGCCCTGCATTTTGAAATAAGATGATACGACTACGGTATGTATTATTATAAAATAATATGTTAAATAAGCACAACATGACGTTTTATGCACATTAGACTTAGTAATTGCGCAGACAACAGCAACGTCCACATATGTCAGCCAGTACAAAAAGGCGGATCACGTCGCGCGTAAAGTGCTGGTTTACGTCTACACGAAAGAATTGTGTTGTAACAAATGATCCCGTCACTGCCTGGTTCCAATTCCTTTTTTTTGTAGCGACGTAACATGCTACGCAAGGTACTCCACTACTCCAACAAGATGTACGCTGTGTCGGCTGCTTCCACCAGCTGAGGGTATTTTTTATGCTGATATGACGTCAATAAACTGTTCTCTGCGACCGGTAGCTTCTCCTCCGGTCTCTTTGTCACTGCAGTTGTCCCCCACCGACACACACACAAGCTGGTACCACGCAGGCTTCCAACAATTGTCTGTTTAGATATTTCTTCAACTTCCTACCCACATAATTCCTTCCAAATCCTCCATGCTGCTGTTGTTGTTGCTGCTGCTGTTGCTGCTGTTGCTGCTATTGGTGGTGCTGATGCTTTTTACTGCTGCTGCTGCTGCTGCTGCTGCTGCTGCTGCTGCTGCTGCTGCTGCTGCTGCTGCTGCTGCTGCTGCTGCTGCTGCTGCTGCTGCTGCTGCTGCTGCTGCTGCTGCTGCTGCTGCTGCTGCTGCTGCTGCTGCTGCTGCTGCTGCTGCTGCTGCTGCTGCTGCTGCTGCTGCTGCTGCTGCTTTACACAATGGCAACACCGCAGACCCTACTTGCAACCTGTCTATTGATTACTAATTTGGTAACTACACCTAATATTAATATAACCACTACTAGTATGCAAATGTAATAAGCACGACACAAAGCAGTTCACACAGTTGTAGTCAGGTGAGCGAATCGAGTATAATCATTGCAAATAATCCAAATATTTCAAAGTGGTCCTAAGGCAACGCAGACATGTCAGTCAACAGAATGTGCAGAATTGTTGTCATACCAGTAGTGAACACAAATTAAATTGGCAATGATCAACAGAAAAGAAGGTCACACCACTACAAAGAACTGCCAAACGATGGCCGTAGCCACATATGAAAAACAAATGGCTCATTAACAAGAACAAACAATTGGTTCCATGACAAGAAAACCACACCGATCACAGGTATTGTAGAGCATATTACTGAGACGAATGCCACTGGTTTGATTGCTAATCGTATAATTCACCAGATAATTAATGACACTGCTACGGTGTCATGTCTATAATTGGCATGCAATGTGCACACCACAGAGCACATTAATGAGACGAATGCCGCTGTTTTGACTGCTGATTATATAATTCACAAATTCACGCAATTAAGAATCAACGCTTGAACTATAAACTAGAATCGAACATTTATACAAGAGGCATTTCGGTTACACTACACGAACGTATATATACATGTATAGACATATATAGACATGTATATATATGTATAGACATGTGTAGACATGTGTAGACATGTATAGACATGTATAGCCATGTATAGACATGTATAGACATGTATAGACATGTATAGACGTGTATAGACATGTATATACATCTATAGACGTGTACAGACATGTATAGACATGTATATACGTGTATATACATGTATAGACATGTATAGACGTGTATAGACGTGTATAGACGTGTGTAGACATGCATAGACATGTATCTACATGTATAGACGTGTATAGTTGTACTGTTTCCATTAGTAGGCTTGGCAGAATTTCATTTACTCCATGTGATTTATTATCCTTTATTGCCGTTATTTTCTTAACTACCATTTTTGTAGTTACAGCTAGCTGCCCTAAATAATAATAATGAACTAATGTAATATATGGTAAACGCTGTAGTGAAGTACCCATTTTAAATCTTCCGCCATTAACAAAAAAACATGTGATATTGTATTTCCAGCACTTCTGGTAGTCCAACCTTGTCACGAACGTTTTATTTACCACTGAGATATACATGAAAACTCTTTCAGTCATTAACTATGGTACTTACAATTGATTATGTCTTATGATGGCTATCGTTGTTAGAAAAAAGTACTAAATGTATAAATTATAACTATGTTATTGTTATTATTGTAAAGTCCGTTGTTGTTATTTCAGCGTATCGACAGCTCTTGCGATGACGTACGCTGGAGCCCGCGGTAAGACAGCGAAAGAGATGTATCAAGTGCTCAGATTCGGCCCAGTCAAGTCTAACGTCCACGCAACTTTCTCTGCCACATTAGCTTCATTGAACGTCGCCCAAGGCCAATATACCCTCCGTTTGGCTAACGGTGTGTTCGTAGATACAAAGTTCAGCATGCGCAACACGTACAAGAGTCTCATTGCTAAGTATTACTCCGCCGGCTTCAAAAGGCTCCAGTTCCACAAAGAGCCAACAATATCCGCCAAATACATCAATAAGTGGGTCAAGGGCAGGACCAACGGCAAGATAACGAAGATAGTCGATCGCTCTCTCATTCAAAAAATCTGACTTGGCGTTGGTGAACGAGATCTACTTCAAAGGACGCTGGAAACTTCAATTCGATCGCAGTCGTACCAAAAAGGCGACATTCTACATATCACCCTCGGAGACGACCCAAGTGAACATGATGACTCAGACCGCCCGATTCAAGTATTCATTCAACCGCCGTCTGGATTGTCAGATCCTGGAGCTGCCGTACCGTGGTAACCGACTAGTCATGGACATCCTGTTGCCTAAGAAGATCAACGGTCTATCGGCGTTGGAGAGCAAGCTCACGTACACAAGAATCGCATTTGCGTTGACCTAATTACGCACCAGGAGGATGTCCGTGGCAATTCCACGGTTCGAGATGAATTTTGATAAAAATCTGCCGGATACGCTGAAGTCGATGGGAATGAAGTTGGCATTCGCTCAGGCCGCAGACTTCAGAGGCATCAGCCCAAGACGTCCCTTGTATATAAATGAAGTGATCCACAAGGCTTTCATTGGGGTAGACGAGAAAGGCACAGAAGCTGCCGCAGCCACCCTGGTGCTCCTTACGTATAGATCTCCACCGCCCATACCGAAGGACTTCGTCGCCGATCACCCCTTCCTCTTCCTGATTCGCGACCTCAAGACCGGGTCCATCTTGTTCCTCGGACGTTTCGTAAATCCCCCGAAACCAAAATAAGAAATGCATCGGATTCGAACAGGATATCCGGCAACCGTTGACGTGGCAGCCCAAGCAGTGTTCGCCTGGAACGTTGTACTAATATATTTCCTAAATGGTTTCCTTTTCATAATCAATGAATGATGCGAATTTCATTGAACAACAATATGGAATTGTTTTAATAAAATGGCGTCATACTCTCACACCCTTGTTGCTAAGACATTTGCTTTATGATACGCTTCAACACTATAATGTATCACTACGACCACCACGACATCCACGACCTCCACAATCACCACCACCATTATCACCACCATAACTACCATCACCGCCACCGACACTGCCAAGGCCAACACCGCCATCACAACCACTACAACAACCACCACCGTGTACCTGCTCGCATGCACTTCGTCGCATGTCTGACGAACGTAGTTACGTTTACAAGTAACACAGTAACAAATGGTGAAAGTAGACGTCAAAGCGCGAATCATAATACCTTACTTGAAGTAATTTATCTTCTCGTGTCAGTTAGAGCTGAAAATATGTGGTTATTATATATGTTTTTTCTACATTCAATTATATATGTTACTCGTCAGCACCACATAATGCAGACCATGGAAAACACGTTATAAACAAAACTTGTAAAGTTGAATACCAAGTCGAAGATATGCTACCGGGCGGGCGGGCGGGCGGGCGGGCGGGCGGGCGGGCGGGCGGGCGGGCGGGCGGGCGGGCGGGCGGGCGGGCGGGCGGGCGGGCGGGCGGGCGGGCGGGCGGGCGGGCGGGCGGGCGGGCGGGCGGGCGGGCGGGCGGGCGGGCGGGCGGGCGGGCGGGCGGGCGGGCGGGCGGGCGGGCGGGCGGGCGGGCGGGCGGGCGGGCGGGCGGGCGGGCGGGCGGGCGGGCGGGCGGGCGGGCGGGCGGGCGGGCGGGCGGGCGGGCGGGCGGGCGGGCGGGCGGGCGGGCGGGCGGGCGGGCGGGCGGGCGGGCGGGCGGGCGGGCGGGCGGGCGGGCGGGCGGGCGGGCGGGCGGGCGGGCGGGCGGGCGGGCGGGCGGGCGGGCGGGCGGGCGGGCGGGCGGGCGGGCGGGCGGGCGGGCGGGCGGGCGGGCGGGCGGGCGGTTTTCTTTTGTTCAGTTGTCTTATGTCACATCCAGCGCTATTAAATACGTACCATACTTTCAAACAAAATCCAACGTTATTTTGTTCCTATGCACATTTTCAATGCAAACACTATCCACAGTTAAATTGAATTTAAATTTAGAGAAATTAAGAATTTTCGAAATAAGAATGACCTTAATAGTTAGTGTCGTTAAGTTCACCAAGGCGCAAGAATAACGACCTGTCTACACGAGGAATGATTTGTGTGATTGGACGGACTCTGTCGTGTAAACACGATACCGACTAGCCACAGTTGTAGATACGATTTGACGCTGGAGTTAGGGATGGGACCAATATGATCGATAATCGATCGCGATGTGGAAGCGATGGCCAATCAACGACCGCCGCGACCGATAGTCCCACTTAGCTGTCTCTAGTTCGCCTCCTTGAACTCAGCGAGGAAAGAGCGTTCCTGACACGTGGTTCAACAGATACCGTTAGATGGTATAACTGTGTGGATATAGGGCCTATATGTCTTGTACAAATGTATCAAATACACTGCCAACGCTTATGCGATTTCACGCATAACCAAAGTGTTAATATCATAAAATTCCTGGGTAATCGATGATATGAAAGTGGTAATAAATAAAGTATACCCCCAGGGTATCTTGTGGCGACAAACAGTGGCGCCACATGATGGAGCCTAGATAGCCTAAGAAATGTTGGTTACGCGAAACTAGTTGTCACTATGTCGCAACACAGTTTCTTCCGAAGTTGCTCTCATATTTCATATACTGCCAGACTATTTAAGTTTGAAAGTTCCACATTATATTTCCAAACGTTGCACTGATACAATAGCGGTGTACTAATCTGCAATTGTCCACACCGCATTCGCATGCAACTCCATCGTCTTTATGATGTTGAACTGGACGCTAAGATTCTGCGTATTGTAGGCCCTAGTAACATGCATTTACAAAGCTTTTGCCGATACGTATTACATAAAGTTTGTATTAAACTGTTGGCTGGAAATGAAAATGATGACACTGTTTTATTGTCATTCAATTTCAATATATTAATATATTAGTAATAGAGAAAATGCAGTATGCATCCCGAATGCAGTTACTACGACAGTCATGAGTACGTTGATGAGGCACGCATTACTCTCTTTGCTTACACGTTTAGAGCGTACGCAATATATATATAAATCAATTTGCGCGTTCTGCAATATGCAATATTATGTACAATAATATGTGTGTTTGGTGAATGTAAAAAAAATATATATTTGATAATGCTGAAGACCTCAAAACGCACCAACTCTATATGCAAATAATTTGCAATCGGGTTTTACATATATTAAACTAAGATAGCCAACCATGGATATATGAACAGCTGGCTACTGCGTATCAGTCACATCTTCCGCCAAACCATATCATACGAAGTCTAACATAATAGTTTAACCAATAAGACACAAAACTATTGTTAATGTAGAAAACGCTTTAGTGTAGCTCTTCATCCGTACATATTAGTGTAGCTCTTCATCCGTATATATTAGCTGATAGCTATATTGGCCCTTCGATGTATATATTCTTGAAAACACGTAGCAGTAGGTAGGTCGAACGAAGTATATACTCGCCCTTGCGTGCATATGAGGCGCATTAGCACGTTGGTGAGAGTGTCATACTCGATAGAGGGGAGAGGGAGATAGAGAGGACCGGGAGATAGAGAGGACCGGGAGATAGAGTGGACAGGGATATAGAGAGGACCGGGAGATAGAGAGGACAGGGACATAGAGAGGACCGGGAGATAGAGAGGACACGGAGATAGAAAGGACAGGGAGATAGAGAGGACCGGGAGATAGAGTGGACAGGGAGATAGAGAGGACGGGGAGATAGAGTGGACGGGGAGATAGAGTGGACATGGAGATAGAGAGGACGGGGATATAGAGAGGACGGGAGATATAGAGGACAGGGAGATAGAGAGGACCGGGAGATAGAGAGGACCGGGAGATAGAGTGGACAGGGATATAGAGAGGACCGGGAGATAGAGAGGACAGGGAGATAGAGAGGACCGGGAGATAGAGTGGACAGGGAGATAGAGAGGACGGGGAGATAGAGTGGACGGGGAGATAGAGAGGACGAGAGATAGAGAGGACAGGGAGATAGAGAGGCCCGGGAGATAGAGATGATAGGGAGATATAGAGGACCGGGAGATAGAGTGGACGGGGGTTGAAGTCCATATGTTGCCGTTTCAAAGCTGACAATTTCATTCACTCAACGTTGCCTGTCTTGGGCGAGACACTAAAAGTTTATAAAGATCAGCAGATCAAGCATTGTAGAAAATGATCAGTACAATGGACAACTCCTAGAAAAGGTTGACCCATGAAATGATGGATAAACGAAACGTTGCTTCCAGCTAAACTGTTCCTCAAACTAAGAACTGAATAGTTACGTTGTGCATGTGCCAGTTTTCATGTAATTAGCGAAGCACACATATCATTAAAATGCTTGTAGATGGGAAATGCTTTACGTTGACTTCAAACACCAGAACCCATTGATGACATAGTAAAATAGACGTCGAAATATTACAACTAGACTCAGCTGACGCCGCCGGGCGAAGTGGAAAAGTCCGTCACGTCGACGTTGCAGTTTTTCGTTGGAGAGCTCGTACCTCGAGTACTACCTTATCGTGGTAGTGCAACAGTCTTTCCGCGGATGGATCGACGACCGGTCGCCACTGAGTCGCAGTGGTTCGCGGCCGTTGCAGCGTTCGGCTAAGCTTCGCCCGGTTCGCTGCCAACTGACTTCCTTCTCTAGACATGGCTGCGCTGCTCTTGGGCGCGGCTTGCAAAGGAACCAGGCTCACGGACGAGGAAGATCAGCATGCAGATGCCACCAGAAACGTCGGGCTGCGCCGTTGGCGTCTGGCTGTCTCCCTGAAGACTCCGGATTCGATGAACGTCAGCTGACGCCTACCGTGATATTTCGCCTGGCGTATCTAGCATGTCTGCGGTGAGTGGTGAATCGATATACACCATAGGTCTGTTAGAAGAACGAATGACCTTGGCAACGAAACGACACCACGTAATGCGGACATTATGTAAAACAATATTTTCAAATAAAAAAATGTATTGAATAATTATAGTAAAACTTTGAAAAGGTTACCCAATCATAGTTACATAATAGGTCGATTAATAAAGTGACCTCATAACACATGCATACAAAGAAAAACCTACCATGAAGCACTTGCACATTGATTCTATAAAAAGCATCTTCGTTCACAACAACATTGGTTTATATATGTGTTCCTGTATTATTGATTGAAATTCAAGTGGGAAATTCATCTACATGACACCCATTAAGAAAGGCTCTTATTATAGACTGTACAACATACCAATAGGCAATTTGTGGTAACATCAGACGTTTATGTCACGATACAATGTAGTGCCATAGAACTTACGCAGGTACGGGACATTTTCTACAACTAGGTCGGGAAAAGTTTTATTTAATGTGTTCAAAATACTATTTAGATAATTACAGTTTATCTTCAATTGCTGTCTTTCTTCGTCAGACGCCGCTGGATCGCCTTCTGTAGTTGTCGAAAGTTATTTTTCTTGGGCTGATGTATTTTGTACAACGACAACGGAGTGTATTTCCTCTACCCACGTAACAACCAACAGTCGATTCAGCAAGTGTCAACAATTGTTTACCCTAAGAAATATATATTAAGGCAAATGTCAAATTATATTTTTCGATGTGCGTAAATTGAAAAAAAAAAACTATCAATTGCAAAATTGAGGTTCTGAGACTATAAAGGTATATGTAAAGGGCGACCTTTTTAAACATTTCTAAACAATGACGGATTATAGAAAAATAGTACCAAGTGCTTTTGAGCTTAGTCGTGTTATTACAATATTTCCTAAAACGTTATTCAGATAATTACGGAAATGTTGTTATCTGTGTTGTGTATTCTAATATTTACTATGCCAAGGAAAATCAATTTAAATTCAATTTCATAATGCATTTTCGGCAAATAAAAAAGGACCGAACATCATGATTGAGGATTTTTAAGCAAGGCGTGCTGTATCATCGTAAGACATTTTAGATGCCTTTGGCCGATACATAACACGTGATGTATACATTTATCGCAAGTAAATTGTACAATTCCTATAATAAATAATTTTAGTTCACCCATAACTCACGTAGACTCCGGAAAGGTTTGGTTGCCACCCCAATATCAAACATTTAAATCAACAAAATCTACATCACAATAATCTAGACAATAAACACATAATGATGGTGTACGCCAAAGTGCATCTCGTACTAAATTTAGAACATAAAAGAAACACTTTACAAATGTCTTTTATCTCAATACATTGTCGAAGGTGAGAACGTATCATATTTACTTCATCCTTTTGCTGTCACCAAAACAAATCAACAACTGGTACTATATCTCAATATATTTGTTCTCCACCATAATTAAATGCTAACACAAGGAAAAATAATATCAGTAAACAACGAGTTTTCCGTTGATACATGAACAACTGGCTACTGCGTATCAGTGGATACCATTTCTTTAGTCACATCTTCCGCCAAACCATATCATGCAACGTCTAACAGAATAGTTTAACCAATAGACACAAAAGTAATGTCAACGTAAATTTTTTTTAACGTAGCTTATCATCCGTACACATTTTCTGATAGCCATTCTACACTGACCCTTCGATGTATATATTCTTGAAAACAACATTTCCTTTATCTGTTAATTCGTTGTAACAAACACTTTTCCTAAAACTTAATTTGCCACTGATCGCCATTCGGCGCCACTAGCACTACTCTCAATCACTGAGTACCATCGCTAGGTGGCTTAAGTAAATAAGCTAATTCTATATGAATCACACACTTTCCGATCTATGGCAATACTACCTTCACTGGAGCTGCTGACAAACAACTAGGAAATATGACACATATACATATTGTAATCGAAGCATGGATATTACTTACGGACTGTTTTTTATTCTGCAAACTGTCGGCACTGGCATTCGAACGTATTCCACGTGCAGTTTTATTTAGTAGTAGAATGGTTGTTTTATTATTGAAACTATATTGCAATATTATTACGCTGAACATAATGATGTTTGAGATGTGGTTGCTATACTTATGAAACGTCGATGTTCTATTATAACGACCATACCCGTCCTAACACAACACAATTTCAATCGCTGTCGTGGTGCATGTGATTATGAAAATATAGTTTGCACACATCATGTTGGTACTGGTGATGTCATAGGCGAGCGGCGAGCACCACCTAACAAACCGACTTAAATGCACCCCCCCACACACACCCTTTATATATCATTTGAAAGCTTAATGACTCCCCATCAAAGATCGTTATGATATCGCGCTGTCAATTGGTGCAGTAAGCGTAGAGCGAAGTTCAAACAAGGTCACCATCAAACGATTAATTGTTGAAGTTGTGGTATTCCGCAAAACGTTATAAAATGAAATTGGATGCGTGTGTAGTTTATGCCTCTACACACAGCCTCGTCATATATGATGTGAAAGTTCAATGTCTCCCAGTAAAAAATAGGTATGACTTGGTGCTGAACAATGGTGCAGTAAGTGTGGGGTGAAGGTCAAAAAACGTCATTGCCAAATGATGAATTTTCGAAATTGTGGTAAGCCGTAAAACGGTATGCAATTACAATGGTTGTGTATTTACTTCACCAACCTACACATATCATACTCAGTTTGAAAACTTAATATTTCCCGGTCAAACTGACGTCAACGCCGCTCATCAAGAGAGGAGCCGGGGCGTTGGAAGAGCGCGCGTTGACTACGTGCGTGCGCATAGACGACGATGTCATGTCCATAGCATCAAAAGGCCGTCAAACGACGCGTCACGGTCGCCGGTAAGAACGTGTTGACCCCCGGTGTGCGACCTGACAAACATATAAAACACACACCCTCGAAGAGACGAGCCACTAGGTGCCGTTACTTACTTCAGCACATATGGCCTACCACCTATGCAGGCGACGTTCATCACATTAATGAAAGAACATCGCTCCGAGTGAAAACTTCAGAGGCTTGTGTCTAACGTTTGCGGACAATATTGCGTAGCCTATCTACTGCTTCGTTGGAACGGCTTTTCGATGAGGACTTTCAACAATGGATTTGGCACCGAAGTAATCGCTAACGATTACTGCGTGTTTGATTGGTTTAAAGAGATGAGAGAGGGTAGACTCTAGTACCGTTCGTCCTGCATCAATCGAGCCTCTGGCGTGGTGGACGTACCCCTAAACCCTGTACCACTGGTGATTAACACCCATTCTTCGTGACCTCTGAAGCGGTTTTCAACACCCGCAAGTCTCATCACGGTGGTCAACACCTGCAACTTTCATCGTCATACAAATCTCGTAGTAATAGCAGTACACGATACACGTACGCGTAGACGTACACGCTTATGCGCTACCCTCTTGTATCACGCTTGGCGTTGTCGCTCAATAAAATACGTGGTCACCCGTTCTACCGTGTTTTGTTTGCTCAAGCCCTTTGACCCCCCCCCCTTCACTAGATGACTCCTTGCACGACATTTGACCCATGCTAGAACGTCATTTGATCCCTCTCACGTTAGATTACCCCTTACACGACATTTCACCCCTGCTAGATGACCCCTTCATTCCTCACTCCGTTGCCAGGCAGGTACCACTGTTGCTGTTGAAGTGCTGCAGTCGCCAGGTGGAACCGTGGTCGAGTTAGCGATAACAAAGATATTTCCCTATACTTTCACACTGTGAACATCGCTCTGGCTTTTTCCAAAGTGTATTTTTAGATACCTCCGAAAATGGGGCCACATTTGAAGATTGAAATCCTCTTACTAAATACTCCTGTATTCTGCCTGGATTGTTAAAGATTTTGGCATTTCGATCTAAACCCTTACTTAATAAAACGAATATCAAATTATTGAAGGGTCTGCTCTTCGCACTTTTGCAAAAACAGCCTATGTCGAAGTATTCGCTTAGGAGATAGGAGTTGCAATCGTAATGGTGGTACTAGACGCCAGTACACTGTGTTCAGTCTTCACTACCTTGTTTCAACCGTTAGCATAAAATAGTACCTGGTGGTAGCCGGTACTGGTGTTCGCTGCCAGTGATATGAGAGTGCGAGGCTGATATGGTCATGTCATGTTATGTAAAGTGAAGAATAATGAAATGGAAGGGATTAATGTATGCATGTATGTATGTATATATGTATGTATATATGTATGTATGTATGTATGTATTTATTTATGTGTGCATGTACGTATGTATGTATGCCTGTGAGAGTGTGCGCATGTGTGCGTGCACCCATGCATGTATGCATGTATGTATGTATGCATGTGTGTATGTATGTATGTATGTATGTATGTATGTATGTATGTATGTATGTATGTATGTATGTATGCATGTATGTATGTATGTATGTATATATGTATGTATGTACATGTGTATGTATATATGCATGTATGTATGCATGTATGTATGTATGTATGTATGTATGTATGTATGTATGTATGTATGTATGTATGTATGTATGTATGTATGTATGTATGTATGTATGTATGAAAGTATTTATGCATGCACGTATGTACGTAGAAAAGAACAGGTACGTTCTTATATCACGCGTCATCCAATAATTGGGACTGTTCAAATCGCTTTGCACTTCACCCCCTAGCAAAAGTGTAGGGAAGCATTAGCCACGCTACAATTACTGCGTTCATATTTCTACCTCTGTCTGTAGCCAGGTACTATTTTATTTAGCTTAGTGAACTGAGGCAAGGTGGGGTGAAATACATTGCCAACGCTTCGAAACAACAGCAAGAGAGGCTGACGTTCCAACCGATACGCTACCGCACCTCCTGTTCTGTCAACACTGCAATTGTGATCGGCAGATGGCGCCACATCTACCACGCAGACAATCACGCCGTCGAATAAAGCAGCAAACATTCGAGATTCCATTGCTATGGATCCCTGCCGTTCAGTGCGGCATTTATTGTTACGGTATATTGTTGCGACTTTCATCGATCAACTAAACGACTTGTGTGATAAAATGCACAATGTAGATTTTTAATTCATGCATTTTGATGAAGCGCGAGATTTACAATCAGGCATACAGTTTGGTGGAGTCGACCGTCAAAATCGTAGTGCAGCAAGCACGTTATTGGTGTGTGCTAGAATTGTGTGCATCTTATGTGAGCACGTCCGACGAAGTTGAATTATTAGTGTTTGTGTGATGCCTTCCTAAATGGGTAATTGAAGTCGTCACGACTGACACTGAATAACTATCGTGGATTAAATAAATTTTCACGTTTGCTACAGTTGTATGCATGTTGTTAAAGATATATTTTTTATTAGCACATGCAATCCCTACATGATACGCTACTCTAACTCACCTGCGTAAATATGTGAACACCTGCATGCACAAATACACATTCACATTGCGATAGATGGAGCAAATAACAAATCTGATTACTAGGGCATGCCACAATATTTTATTCAGGCGAATCACATTATTGCATAGTAACAAATTACATAGAATCAAATGTTTCATTCGTCTTAGGAAGTATTGCCGAATATTGTTAAATTGTCCAGGTGATTTGTGTAACTTCCGACATACCACACTAACGGAGCCAGAAGGCTGCTGTGCCCTTTTCGGGTTTCTTTTTACGCCGGAGGTTTCACGAGGGGTTTCACGAAACGTCCGAGGAATAAGAACGACCCGGTCTTGTTGTCGCGAATCAGGAAGACGAAAGGATGGTCGGCTGCAAAGACCTCAACTAAAGGCGGAGGACCTCCGCCACGTCCCATTAATACAACAGTTGCTGCGGCAGCTTCTGTACCTTTCTCGTCCACTCCGATGAACGCCTTGTGGATAACTTGTGTTATAAACAGTCCAGAGCTGATGCCAGTGAAGTCAGCGGAGCGGGAGAACGCAAGTTTCATTCCCATCTCTTTCAGCATTTGCGGTAGCTTTTTGTTGAAGTCGACAGTCATCTCAAACACAGGAACTGCCACGGACAGTCTCCTGCGACGCAACTTGGTCAACGCTGAGTTGACGGAATTGAAGATGAGCTTTTTCTCCAGCGACTCCAGACCGTCCGTCCTCGTTGGCAGTAGGATGTACATGGCGAGTCTGTCACCCTTGTACGGCAGCTCCAGGATCTGACAACCCAGTCGGCGGTTCAGAGAATACCTGAATCGTGCCGTCTGAATCATCATTTTAACTGGGACTTCCTTATCGCGAGACACTTGGAACATCGCGATTCTTGTTATTTTAGGGTCGAACGGGTACTTCCATTGTCCTTTAAAATAGATCGCGTTCACCAAAGCCATTTCGGACACCACGATCTCACCTGGAGTTACGATATCTTTTATTTTATCGTTGGTCCTGTCCTCGACCCACCCATTGATGTAATCGGCGGTTCCTTCTGAGTCGCCGTGAAAATCGAGCACCTTGAAGCCGGCGGAGTAATACTTGGCTATGAGCTTGCGAAACGATAGACGTATGCTGAGAGTTTTGTCAACGAAGATCCCGTTAGCCAAAGCCAGGGTATATTGATTTTGGACGGAATTCATTGAACCGAGGGTAGAATGGAACACAGCGTGGACGTTAAGCTTCAGTGGACACAATCTGAGCACTAGACACATCTCTCTGGCTGTCTTACCGCGGGCTCCGGCGTACGTCATCGCAAGAGCCGTAGACACGCTGAAATAACAACGAACAGTATAACATTAACAACATAAGTGTTATAAGTCCTGGTAATACAAGTAACACAGGCCATATTGTCAAAGTAACACAAGTAACACAGGCCATATTGTCAAAGTAACACAAGTAACACAGGCCATATTGTCAAAGTAATACAAGTAACACAGGCCATATTGTCAAAGTAACACAAGTAACACAGGCCATATTGTCAAAGTAACACAAGTAACACAGGCCATATTGTCAAAGTAATACAAGTAACACAGGCCATATTGTCAAAGTAACACAAGTAACACAGGCCATATTGTCAAAGTAACACAAGTAACACAGGCCATATTGTCAAAGTAACACAAGTAACACAGGCCATATTGTCAAAGCAAGCAACATGTTGCTAAACATAATTTAGCACTTTCAGCTTTCAAATGTTATTGTCTTTGCACAAATGACTGGAAAGCAGCAATTGCTCGGAACATATATGCTAGTTTACGACCAAATTTATCTAGACCTTTGTGTAAATTTCGTACTTGTAATCATCGGTTGCCGATTCAGCAAGGCAGGTATAGTGGAATTGATAGACGAGAGAAGTTTTGTATTATATGCAATTGTAACGATATTGGTTATGGGTTTCATTGTTTGTTTAGATGTCCTTTTTTCAAGAAACTAGACATAAGTTCATTTCTTAATATTATTTTATGAGGCCAAACACTTTAATAAAAATGGATCAGTTGTTTAATTTCTCACGCCATGTAAAGCTAATTGAATTATGTAATTTCGTACAAGAGATTTTAAATAGTTTTAAGTTGTAAGTTGCTCTTTCTGTAAAAAAAATGTGTTTTGTATTTTTGGCCAAAGTAACATCTAAGTATTATTGTAGATTGGATTACTGTCCCTCTTCCTCTCACTCCCCCTCTCTATCTCTCTATCTCTCTCTCTCTTTCTCTCTCTTTCTCTCTCTCTCTCTCTCTCTCTCTATCTCTCTCGCGCTGTTACTATCTCGCTCTCTTGCTCTCTTGCTGTGTCGCTCTCTCGATCACGCTTCAGAAGGCAAACAATATATCCTTACCTGAATGGAGAGAAAAACTTATTCTCTCCTGCCTCGACTTGTATCATTTTGTTGTACAAGCGGAAGGCGAAGTTGCCGTTCGCTTTGGCCAAATGCTTCACTTTGTACGATGACGTAACATCGATGGCGCCAATAATAATGGCCACTCCTAAGAGCAGCAACTTGTTCCGCATGGTTGAGTCCGTCTAGCAAATGGAACAATTATTATATAAGTATATTATAATAAGTATAATTTTTGCTACTGCAATACGAAGGGAGGGAAACATGGAATACTGTTTCTACTTGAAAAGTCGGATCATATTTTTTTATTATTACAAGGATTTTTACAACGCATGTAATATGTCTTAAAGACGGCCTAGGAAAATGTTGCCATCTGTTCGTGATGTCTCTACAGCTAAAAACAATTGCAGGTCTTTAAGGAAAGTTTAATTTATAACTGCTTAGAACATCGATATGTACAAATGTAACTAGAACCTTCGTGAATTCAATAATTGTAGTTACATTACATGTACAAAATGCGCAAACATCTGTTTCCCTGTATAGTGCCGTCTCCCTGGGCTTGACTCGGAATTGCTCTTAGTAGCCGCTCGTGTGCTCTTACACAAAACATATGGTGCATCATGCGCGGTAAGGTCGCACCGTATGTGCTACGCCACAGAGTATATAATTTCTTTTAAAACTACACGTATTCAACTTCAAAAATGTCTCTACATTTGTACAACAAATCACACGAAATTACGAATGCGAAATTACTGTTGTGATTGTTAGTTCTACTGTCACGCAAAACATATTAAGGTACGACATTTACTCCATGCTCTTTCAACCTGCTCATGACGGGTTCCGGATGTAAGACGAACAGTTCATACAACCGAGTAATGTAAGCTGTAATATCAGGTGCTGAGTTGTTAAAACGTAGCACAATAAACACCATCATTAGGCAGTTGCAATAGTTAAGTGAACGTACCATTTTTTTAAATACATATTCGACATATTATGTTTTATATATATTTGAAACGTATCAAATTGCAATATACTTGCAAATGTTTCATTTTTACAGTAAATCGCTCTCGTGTCATGACTGATTAAGGTGAGCATGGGAACCCTAACTTGTTTAGCCTTTTGGTGCTATCGGGACTAATGGATTCCAAACAAGTCCTAACAGTTCAGGCATCATTACGTTGATTTCAGGGTACCGGCCTCTAATGCAATGCACTTATGATGAATTGCACACTATATAGGCGAGCTAAGCATATCACTGCAGACTAATCGATGCTCCAGCACGATTGTGCTTTTCCATCGATGCGAATGGTCAGCTCCGTCGAAGACCTTCCTGTACAAGAAGTAGAAGGCGAAGTTTCCAGTAACAACGTATGGCTGAGTCTATCTGCAGTCACATTACGGTGTAAGTGTATAGATGGATTTTGATTATACGAACACCACACATTATTTAAATGGAATTATAACCAAGTCCACTTCGAACACAATGCATACCCTGTAGTTCATAAATTGTATTTAATATTGAGGAACACCACGTTTGACGCTAGATACTACGTACGTTGTGACGCTCACATGCTGATAATTACATTTTACAAAAGGAGTTAGAGAGTATTAAACAAACATTGTGAACTGAATAATGCAGTGACGTTCACATACAAATAATAATGTCCTGTAAACATAATTATCGTTATGTATCCTTAATTTGGTTTGAATCCATCCAGCTGCTGCAAATAAATTGTAGCATAAGACCACTGTAATGTTACTTTTAAATATGGAAATATTAACAGAGAAAGAGAGAAAATAGAGCACTAAACTTACATGTTCGAAGAAGATTGATACCGTCGCTGTATACTGCTCGACGTTTCACACAGGCCAACGTGGCAAATATTGCTCGCAAGAGAAATCGTCGCTGTCTTTATACCCTTTGTCACCAAGTTGCTACACGGCATCCGCCAATACATTAGTGACAACGGTAACACACACACCGTCGCATTGCATGTTGTATTGCAGTAGATGGTGGTCTAATTCAAATCTTGTTATGCGACCAGGCACGGCTTGCGTACAATCGGCGAAACATTGCAACATTAACGCATGCAAGCCGTTCGTAGGCATACCAAGCATCTAATGTATGGTTGCCTGGACTTTGGCAAATGTTCAACATCATACTGGGATGACATGCGACTAGAAACGGGTCAACCGAGATAGTGCCGCCGAGTGAAATATACAACCACGAAATAATCGCCATCGACATGTCACTTGCGAGACCAGAAGAGCGAAGATACTTTTCTGGAAGAGAAGAGATGAGGGATAACGGTTTACAGGCTCTTCATTTACTATAACGGTTTACTACGTACCACTCTGCCATCTGGTGTTTTAGCCAGTAAACCATAATTCTGATATATTTTGCAGATCTATAGCATGTAGCAGAGATGTGATTGAAATAAACATTGACATGGAAGGAACCGTGCACTCGCTGAAAAAAAATCCTCACCAACACCGTCAGAGCAGGCATTGGTGCTTGAACCATATCACCACTTCATTTGAAATAATTTACTTCGCAGAATAGCAGTGTAAACCAGAACTTTAAAAACGTAACTGCGTCGTTTCTCTTTAAAATATTTATATATATATATATATATATATATATATATATATATATATATATATATATATATATATATATATATATATATATATACATATACATATACATATACATACATATACATATACATATATATATATATATATTAATCAGTCATGACACGTTACCTAATTACCATAAGAATGAAACACTTGCAAGAATATTGCAATTTGATACGTTTCAAATATACATAAAACTTAGTATGTCGAATATATATTTTTTTTAATTTAACTTAACCCTTGCACTTGCCTAGGATGGTGTTTATTGTGTTATTGGCCGACACAGTAAGTAGCAATGTCCAACCAACACACACGTACACACAAACACACACACACACACACACACACACACACACACACACACACACACACACGTGTGTTGGGACAATGGTACTTACTGTGTCGGCCGGTGCGAACTAAAAGCAAGGTCATGTCTAACTAATATCTTATGTGTTTTTGAAGAAATTACAAAGTGGGTAGATGACGGGTCACCAGTGGATGTTGTCTATTTAGATTTTCAGAAAGCTTTCGATAAAGTGCCACATCAAAGATTGTTACTTAAACTAAAAGCCCATGACATAGGTAATGATGTAATCAACTGGATAGAAAAGTGGCTTACACACAGAAAACAGAGAGAAATAGTAAATGGTGAGATTTCAAACTGGAAATCTGTTTTGAGTGGGGCACCACAGGGATCAGCATTAGGCCCTATACTGTTTTTAATATATATGCATGATTTGGAAGATGACATATCTAGCAAAATACAAAAAATTTCAGATGAAACAAAAGTATTCAGAAAGGTTACTAATGATACAGATAAACAAAGTTTACAGGATGATCTAGATAAATTAGTTAAATGGTCAGAAAAATGGCAAATGTTATTAAATTTTGGGAAGTGTAAATATATACACATAGGACATGGAAACATGGACGAAGAATATAAAATAGGGGATGCTGTACTAGGTAGAACCACACAAGAAAAGGACTTAGGTGTAACATCTTGTGCTGACATGAAAGTTTCAGAGCAATGTGGGATTGCTGCTTCGAAAGGAAATCAAATTCCAGGGCTAATTAGAACTATCATGTATAAGGAGAAACAGCTAATTGTACCCCTGTACAAAGCAATAGTTAGACCACATTTGGAATATTATATTCAAGCATGGAGGCCAAATCGCAAAAAGGACATAGACAAGCTAGAAAGAATACAACGAAAAACAACTAAAATGACAGGAATATGTTCTTCAAACTTAAAGAAGGCAGTAGAACCAGAGGACAGAAAGCAGCATTAGTTAAAGAGCAGTGTAAGTTGGACATGAGAAAGTACTCTTTCTCACAGAGCGTGATAAATGAATGGAACAAACTGCCAAATGATTGTGTTAATGTTAGTAGTATAAATATGTATAAATATAGAATTGACAGATATTTGATAAGGGCGGGCTACACATAGATGAAACAATTTTTGGACTCTCAATAAGCCAATGGCTTCCTTGTCCACTTGCCATCTGGAACTTGTTGTTTCGGATGGCAGTCTTGTTAAATCTTGTTAAATCTTGTAATGTGGCCGAGCGGCCCATTGACCCTCCTACCCCCTATACAAATGCTTGTTGTAAGTGTAATTGGCGCTATCATAAACTTTGAATGCTATCATAAACTTTGAACACTTCACAGATAGTTGTTATTCGTTATTACTTGAGTCATATATGTGCAAGACAATGACAAAAATGACGGGATTGCATGCAGGATAGCCGGTATTTCTTAAATGATAAATGCTGTATTCTTAACAGGATGATACAGCCTGGTGCAGCCATTGCATGCAGAAGAGCGGTCACTCCTGACGTGCGGCATTATTGAAGATTGTACTGCCAGGTAAATAATAAAACTACGTCGTAAATGGAGCATTCTCGAAAGGGTGGTACTGCCTTGTACAGACATCGCGGGCACGACAAAGGTTAAGGGTGGTGTGCATAGGCACGACACGCTCCGACTCGGTGACAAAGAACAGTGACAGATGAGACACATGTGCAGACGATACACGTGATTACTATAAAAACGCATATTTGGGTCAGAGAGCCAAGACATATGAGTGCTATAATGGTTTTGTGCCAACTGTGACAATAGTACGGCTTCGAACAAACGCCCTTTCTGCAAAAAATAATTACGGTGAAGACTATTGTATACCAATCCATAAATGAGCCAAATGAGACAACTAATTATGTCCGACGTTGTAACACACACACACACACACACACACACACACACACACACACACACACACACACACACACACACACACACACACACACACACACACACACACACACACACACACACACACAAACACACACACACACACACACACACAAATCTCCTAGGTGGATCCACTAAAGCCTTCATAAAGCATTCATCAAAGGTCGCTCCTCAATTCGTTTTTTTCCCGCTAGTTTCAATATTTCAAATTAATTTTGTAAACAATCAAATCTACCTAGTATCCACTGCAACGTGAAATCACAAGACAAATTATTACAATATTTATTGTTTGGTCAAACATTAATTGAAGTGAATATGGAAATGCTGAAAACTCGCGAATTTTGGTGAAATTTCGCAACTGTGTTATGTAATGTATGCAAGAGGATGGATGAAAGTTATTTCCATGATCGGCACTGACCTGCATAGTGTTGTGGATGCATTGTGTCGTAGCAACCAATCATGTCCGTGCCAGGTTACATGTCCTTGTTTTTGTAGCGACGTACCAGGCATCGCAAGGTACGCCATCAAGATTTATTCTATGTCGTCTGCTTCTACCAGACGACAGTGCACCTATGTTCACCAGCACGCCCATCTATACGTAAAAACATCCTTTGGTCCATACATCTATTCAAACTCAACCACACAAAGCGATGCAAACATATACAGCTGAACTGACTGACATACAACACCTGATATAGTTTTGACAGACATTGGATGGTTCAACCGTAATATGATTGTTTAGATACATTTATTCATATGATGTTCTTATCTAACATTAATGTTATTGCAGTAAACAAACACTTCAATAGTTTGTTTCCAGAGCTGCCAAGTCGGGTCAAGAAAGATGCATGAAATCACGGCCGGTTTCAATCACCAAAAACGTTGTCCAGTTTCAAAAATGGACACCACGAGGCAGCAACCATAATCAATATCATATCAGAACTCAAATTATCATCACTTAAGATGGATGCGGAATTACCACACTGGCTTTATTAATTTCGAAAAAAAGGCATGGTAGACGTCCAGCAGGGTAACCTTCCCAACACTCGTCACGTACAATGTTCAGAAGAAGCAGATATTCAGTATTCTCAATGTTTGGTATTAGTCGTATGTGCCTGGTCTTATGCCAATATCACATACATGCAAACGTCGTACCCGGTTCAAAATAATAGTTGTTGCATAGTTTTGCTGACTGCTGACTGCTGCCCAATGGATCATCCATCGACACACGCATTAATATTCAACTATATATATATATATATATATATATATATATATATATATATATATATATATATATATATATATATATATATATCCCATTAATGGTTAAATACCCGTATGAAAATACGAGGTTTGTAATACCCGCGAAATATTCTACAAAAATACTAAAAGCAAATTTGTGACTCACGATTTTGGATTCACGCTAATCTGTAATCGACCCTCCTACCCCCTATACAAATGCTTGTTGTAAGTGTAATTGGAGCTATCATAAACTTTGAATGCTATCATAAACTTTGAACACTTCACAGATAGTTGTTATTCGTTATTACTTGAGTCATATATGTGCAAGACAATGACAAAAATGACGGGATTGCATGCAGGATAGCCGGTATTTCTTAAATGATAAATGCTGTATTCTTAACAGGATGATACAGCCTGGTGCAGCCATTGCATGCAGAAGAGCGGTCACTCCTGACATGCGGCATTCTTGAAGGGTTGTACTGCCAGGTAAATAATAAAACTACGTCGTAAATGGAGCATTCTCGAAAGGGTGGTACTGCCTGTTACAGACATCGCGGGCACGACAAAGGTTAAGGGTGCGGAGCATAGGCACGACACGCTCCGACTCGGTGACAAAGAACATTGACGTGTGCAGACGAGACATACGTGATCACTGTACAAAGGCATAGTTGGGTCATTGAGCCAAGATACATGAGCGCTATAATGGTTCTGTTCCAACTGTGACAATATTATGGCTACGAACAAACGCCCTATCTGCAAAAATAATAACGGTTAAGACCATTATACCATCCACAAATGAACCAAATAAGACAACTAATTATGTCCGATGTTCTAACAATATAATATATATATATATATATATATATATATATATATATATATATATATATATATATGTGTGTATATATATATATATATATATATATATATATATATATATATATATATATATATATATATATATGTATATATATATATATATATATATATATATATAAATATATATATATATATATATATATATATATATGTGTGTATATATATATATATATATATATATATATATATATATACACACACACATATATATATATATATATATATATATATATATATGGTGAGTACGAGTGCGAGTACATTGCTAACAGCTGAGGAGTACATTCTAACGAGTACGAGTAAAATACCAGTATTGTTCTAACAATATAATATATATATATATATATATATATATATATATATATATATATATATATATATGTATGTATATATATATATATATATATATATATATATATATATATATATGTATATATATATATATATATATATATATATATCTATATATATATATATATATATATATATATATACATATATATATATATATATATATATATGATGAGTACGAGTACGAGTACATTGCTAACAGCTGAGGAGTACATTCTAACGAGTACGAGTAAAATACCAGTATTGTTTAAGACATTTTATTTCCCAAATGTAACTTTACCTTTAACGAACCCCTCCATTTAACAAACATACAGACATGGTATGACTCGTTCGTAAAATCAGGTTTTGCCAGTGACGAATACTGACGCACCACTATTTTTCACAAATGCCTTTGCTTGCGGTAAGGCCATTCGTAATATTTGGTGTTGATGTTGGACGACTACATTCATAACATTGATACTGTATCATGCAACCCTATAGTGTTGATAGAGCACCTTTTCTTACAATGTATATATTGGAGGTCTACAGGTTTTCCAGTCTTGAACCTACAGCGATGCGTTTAGTACACTTATTTGCATGTTGCTATTGAGTGGTTGCGTGCCGCTCGTGCAAAATGAGGCATGTGCACGAAAAAAAACCAGAAAGGTATTTGAGTAACATGTACTTGAACATATGATGTGAAAGACGTTTTTACCCACATATATCACACCTAGCTTTGTGTTTGACCCAAATTCGTTCATCGTGTGTTTTACACCTTCCGCCGCCACAGTTTCTCCTACTAGCTTGAAGCATGTTGACAGTTCACTAAATTGTCTGTAGCTTTGAGTATGACCCATATTCGTTCATCGTGTGTTTCACACCTTCAGCCGTCACCATTTCTCCTACCAGCATAAATCATGTTGATATTTCACTAAATTGTTGGTATCTGTTAAGTACGTGGTTATTAAGATACCTATATAAATGTTGCGTCAGAAATAGTTTTACGTGTCATGACATAACATAATATTATCAGTTCTAACATGGATAATGCAAATTATATTTTCATAAGCACATGCACCACGACAGCGATTGATATTGTGTCGTTTTAGGACCAGTATGATCCCGTAGTTGAATCCATGAAAAATAGCATCGACACCTTCCCAGGATTAACATTGTTCGTTGACTAATCGCTCCCTTCCTCTCCTCCTTTCCTCCCTTCATCCTTACTTCATTCACTGCCACCATCACTCCTTCTCTACGTCCAAGTCCTTTTTATAAGTCACATTGCTCGTTTATACACTGTTCTGGTTTGTATTAAATCGATGTAATAGTACATCGCTGTTTCATAATTATGTCAACGACACTTTAAACATCATTAAGTTCGGCGTAATAATAACGCCACATAGCTTCAAACATAATAACGCCCTTTCTACTCAAACAAACTTCACGTGGAAGACGTGTGTACCGTGCAAGTGCTGACAGTTCACAGCATGAAGAACAGCCATAAGTAATGCTTCAACTGTAATATGCAAATGTGTCGTGTGACTGTGCCATGTTGTTTGTCAGTAGACAACAACGATCGTTGTAGTAGCAGATCCAAGGAGGCTTGTATCAAGTTGGACGATTTTCCGTATGCGCTTATGTCTCATCCCACCCTGAGATACCACAGATCAGCCGCATTTATCTTCAAACAGGTCTGATGGTAGATTCTTCGCGTTTGAATAACCATCTTGGTTGAATAACCTAGATGGTTATTCAAAACTAAATATTGTTCTTCGCTTAGTAATACTTATTGTAGTTGTCATTTATAACATGCTGTGTGAATTAAATGGATCAGTCAACGAAACAATTTAGTGCGTCATGGCGCTTTCTCGCTTGATATATACGCGTAGCATGACTTGCACATGGAATGGATACTTGTTAGTGCCTACGTCGCAGTAAGATATCTAGGATCTCGCAAATGGGGAGGTTAAAAGGTGCCAAGCTTATTAACCCATTATTTTGGCATGGTACCATGTAATGGCACGCACATTTTATATACGAACAAAATTAACAATTTAAGCCAAAGTGGAGTCATGGTCTAATGCCCCCCTCCCAATACGCCACTGTTACGTAGTGCAGATATCGTGGTGTTGTATGTGCCATCGTATAACTACTGAGAGTGTTTGTCACCATAATACCAGTAATGCTTTAATATTCAAATACACATATTATGTCAACAGAAGTGCGATACCTAATTATATATTACAATTCTCTATTATCTCGATGCCTTTGTATCACAATGTTGCTTTGATATAACAATGACTGACATATTGTCAGAAACGTCTGACGGTTCCAGAATCGATCAAACAGTTATGGTAACTGCTAGAATGTAAACAATTACTTGTGGTCTTATAAAAAAGCATATCAATGAACTACATTATTTTGCAAAGATAAAACCATCTACTACACTCACGCACGCACGCAATAACGGACGCACCCACGCACGCACGAACGCTGACGACCGCAATAAATATCGTACGGCAATCAATTAATATTAACATATGTTTACTTATAATTGCTACGCATAATGTTGGTGTATGTATGAAAACCAGTGTGATTTACTACAATTGTAGATCCGATAATACAAATGGAATTATTCCTTTTTTATAGCATTTTAAACTATTTATTTTATCATAATAATTCATAAATTTTACGGACCGCCACAATGTTGTGGACTGCGTCGATAATTCATTTTAAAGAACGACTTAATCACACACTATTCCCAAATGTAAAGGATATGTGCTTTACTGTTTATTACAGCTATGTTTTACTCAAACGTTATTTTCGCATCCAGTTTATTTGTTATGGTAGGACCCCTACTTGTTTTAGCGACACGACGAAAGCAGTGATGCAGGTCCAGTGGCTCCTCCTCGTGGCCATTCTTTGTCTTGCCGCCATCGACGTGATGCCATCGCGAAACATGTGGAAATTGGCAAAAGCAAACGGAGGGTTCGCGTTCCGGTTGTACAATACGGTTACTAAGGGAAAGAGCGGGAACGCTTTCTTCTCTCCCTTCAGGTACAGCAGAATTGTTGCCAAACGAAGCATGTCTAGCATGCGTTGCGATCATCTCCCATGCATTTCGAATATATCTTCCAGTTGTAGGTGGTGTTGCCGAAGATTGGAAATGTGAGTCAGAAATATTTGTGTACCAATATGTCGATGTCTCTGGGAACTGGCGACGTGAAAGTAAGGCCATACGCATTTACGCCTATATTTGTATTGGTTATTTAAAATAGAACTAAAGGTGACGGTAAATGGGTATGTGCCGAGGTAGTAAAAGGCGGCGCCTTCTATAAATTAGATTTTGCAAATTTTAACAAGATTGTCATCCAAGGCTAAGGCCAAGATGGCAAGTGGACAAGGAAGCCATTGGCGTATCGACAGTGCAACATTTCTTTTACTTATGTGTAACCCCCCCGAGACATGTGTCAACCTTGTTTTTATGCATATTCACGCTGCTAGCAGTTACACGATCCGTAGACAGTTTGTTCCATTAATTTAGTGTCCTGTGTGAGAACGAATATTTTCTGATATCCAATATTCACTGATCCTTTGTAATGTTACCTCATGTCCTCTAGTTCTACTATCTTTCTTGAGTGAGATAAAACATATTTATATCAACATGTTCATACCCATTCAATGTCTTAAAAACGTCAGCATGATATTCTCTTAACCTCCTTGTCTCTAGGGTTTTTGAACCACAATCTCTTAAGTGTTCTTCATATCTGAGATATATCAGTTCTGGAGTCATTTTAGTTGCTCTCCTCTGTATTTCTTTAAGCGTCTATATATCCTTCTTACGATATGGTCTCCATGCTTGTATACAGTATTCTAAATGAGGTCTAGCTATTGCTTTATACAGAGGTATATAATATAACACCAGCACGCAATGCATCGTGGGATCGATTGTCCTCGGAAGTACAACACGTAATTCGCACCATTCTTTTGCCGTGCGTTGAAACAATTGCGTATCTACGCCAATGCATGCTCAATCGCGTTCGAAGTTAGTCAAACGTCAGATCAGCCGATTTTTGCGTTCTGGTGCTACCGTTGTGATTTCTGTTTGACAGTTAGCATAGACTAAGTAAGCGTTATTGTTGGGACGATTTTTGCTGAAACAGTAATTATTTCCAACTGATCATTTTATAGTACACGTTGTACTTCCGTCGACAATCGATCCGCAAAGTATTACGTGCATACACGCCCGCCATCTAGCGATCAAAAATGTGATATTCCGAGTCACGACATTTATTTGGTATTCGGTCACAACATATCATGCCACGTTGTACAGCTACACATGCGATTTAACTAGATTTAGCAACATTGCAAACCAAAGCATGAAGCTCCAGAAAGCAGCTGGACAAGAAAGTTATTGGTTTATTGAGAGTTCAAACAAATGTTCATGCCCATCCTTGTTCAATATCTGCAAATTATTGTATGTTATGCCATACCCGGAAATCTGTGTCATATTGTGCATATTGTTTACTTTAAACAAAAAAGCGGATCGATATAAGATGTGTGCAGACCATTACGGTATAGTTCAATGTTACTTGTTAAACATATAGTCACTTTAGAAAACGGATAACATATATTTTCTTAGAATTTTGTGACATTCACACTCATCTTCGATCTAACATGTTGAACAACTTCTTATTCCTCAAAGCAGCAATTTTTAATTAACAAAATAGCAAT
>BSQZ01000002.1:2315000-2320000 GCA_033239005.1 Lamellibrachia satsuma | reverse complement strand
TGCTGACAAAAAACTGGGAAAAGTGACATGACCCATTTGGATATTGTAATCGAAGCAATAATATTTCTTACGGACTGTTCTTTTCATGCTACAAACTGTCGGCACTGGCAGTCGAACGTCTTCCACGTGCTGTTTTATTTAGTAGTATAATGGTTGTTTTATTGTTGAAACTATATTGCAGTATTATTACGCTGAATAATGATGATGTTTGAAATGTGATTGCTATAATTATGAAACGTTGATGTTTTATTAGAACGACCATACCCGTCCTAACACAACACCATTTCAATTGCTGTCGCGGTGCATTTGTTTATGAAAATATATTTTGCATACATCATGTTGGTACTGGTAATATTATATGACATAGGTTTTTTTTTACAAAATATACACAAGCAAAACAAATGTAGAATGCATCAAGGTACTGCCAAGACCAGAATCACCAAGGGACTATACTTTTCGACAAACATGCATCCGTAGTATGACCATGAGAAAGAGCACAGGTTCGACAGATTGGTATGTTTGCATTGTTTGTTCGAAGAGAACACGCAGGGAAGAAAAAATGCACACAATTGAAACATTGGAGCGGGACACCAAGCTTAAGGAGGCTGCATAAGAACGAAGGGACGAAGACATGCTACGCAAAATATCAAAGGAGGACTTGATAGCTATATATGCAGTGTACCATTCCACGCATATTAAATCATGTTAAGCATGTAAAATCAAAAGGGAAATTTGGCAAAGCCAAATGTCGTAGTAAATCCAGACGGTAAAAGTAGACACTGTGGTAGATCTGACAATAAACCTGAAGATTGTTACTTCAGGGATGCGGTTTGTCACGCATGTAAAGGTAAGGGTCACATCAAGCCAATGTGTAGAATGCGGAGTAACGGTATACACAATGTTGATGCTAACTATGACGGCACACAGTCAGATGAAAGTTGTTGCTGGCAACATTTCAATATTTCTACATTCATGTGCATGTTCAAAACAATATTGTGAAAATGGAACTTCACGCGGGTGATGCTGTCACTGTCATCTCGAAATCTGAGTAAGGTAAGTTGGGTGTACGTCGGCCAATCCGACATGTCCAAACGGTTCTATCAACACACACCCAAGAACAAATCACACAACTGGGCATTGTCACAGTGAAAGTAGAGTATCACGGATAATAGCGTGTATTCACTGTTTGGCAGGTCTTGACTTTCAAATTGGACTGGAAATAAATCCATGTGGTGAATGTGAAGTGTTAATAAAGAGACGCACATGGTATTAAGAGTGAGTTGAATGATGTGAAATTGAATGACATGCTCAGAAAGTATGACAAGGTTTTCAGGCCAGAGATAGGCAAACTGACAGAATATAACGCAAAAATTGCATGTAAAGTCTGACAGCGAATACAAATGTTTATGTCACGTCCTGTACTGTTTTCAATCAGTGAGAGAGTAAAAGCATACATCGACAGGCTTGTAAATAGTGGTGTACCTACACCAGTTTCCCACAGGGAATGGGCGTCGCCCATTGTACCAGTTTGCAAATCAGACGGTTCTGTACGCATATGTAGTGATTTCAAGATAATTGTATATCCTATCCTGTTGAACAGTAAAGAGGAAATCTTCGCTAAACTATCGGGCGGTGTATCGTTTAGCAAACTCGCTCATACGAACGCATGTATACAAATGAATGTTGAGGAAGAGAGCAAACAGTATCCTACTGTAAATGTCACCCGCTCCACCAAAATCTCGAATGAGTCGGACAATGTTGAGATAAAAGATAGATACCACGTGAAAGACAATTATTTTCCAACGGTAGCAAAGGCAACTACCAAGCTCTATTAGTTGCTGAGTTATCGTTTGATAAATAGAAGGTGCCCAGGTTATTTTACGAAAAAAAATCTGAGAAAAATAGCTTTGAAGTTTACAAAAGTATATTCATACATTTCAATAACAAAGGCACATCATACGAAGCTGACTTTTTACAATGTTGTAGTACACATCATATATTGCTGGAATTCTATCTCGACAGCTGTGAAAGTTCGCAAGATATGGCATTCTCAGCGACGTTGCTGTCCCCGCACTTGCTCGACTCTGTCAGTGCCAATTGTCACTCGATCGTGGTCTTCCTCGTCACTTTTGCCCTCAGAAGTGATGTTCATTTTACTGTCGCTATTTGATACGTCTGACTCGACTTAGTTCCTCCGTCAACGGCAATTAAATAATGTATTAGTACACCTATATTTGATATAATAACAGTCTCCGGTCATCATACTCAAACCAAAACAAAGATGGCTTCGAGTGGGGGTAACGGTCGCACTCCAATGTTCAGAGCATGCGCTTTTCTGGCTGAGCCAATCAGTAATTGCGATTAGTGTCACGTGATTACGCCCTCATTATTATTCAATAAATGACGTGGTATGTGTACGTTTGGTCTCTGTTTAAAACCTCTCTGACTGGTTACGACACTTTTGAATTAACTGAAGTTTCCTTTGTGTTTGTTCATTGAGATATTCATAGCTCTACGAGCCATCGTATTTTTTTCAAAGTTATAAATCGTTTTATGACGTCATAATATGATAGGATAGTTAGCCTAATTAAAAGCATCAACACCTGAACATCTGCCATCGCATTCAAATTCACCACTTCGCACACTTCGAAGTGGACAAGCCAGGCTCAGCGTTTCTGACGTATTCCTGATTTTGCTTGATCGGGTCACACATATTCAATAGGGTATCTTCCTTTATAACCGGCTCCCTTTTGGTATCAGGCATTGTTCCAACGAACAACGAGATTGTTCTACAAGATACCGATGATGTTCTAGTATACCAAGATGACGTTCTCATAACTGGGAACACTGAACGGAAGCACGTAGACAGTGCAAAAAGGGTGCAAGTGTCATGGCACGTTCTGCCACCTATCTTGGCCACAAAAATCGATATTAGTAGGGTGCAAACAATGCAAGATAAGGTAATTGCTGCAACGGAAGCTCCTGTCCCGGAAAACGTATCACAATTCCGATCATTCTTGGGCCTGGTTATCTACTACGCTTCCTTCTTGCCAAACTTGTCAACTGTTCTTGCCACACTCAATACATTGCTAGGAAAAGATGTGCGGTGACACTGGACAAAACGGCAGGGCAAGGCCTTCAATGGGGTCAAACAAATGTTAACGTCCGCTCCAGTGCCTACCCACTACGACCCAGAACTCCCAATCATACTAACCTGTGATGCTACTACTATCTCACAAGGTGTGAGATGGAACTGAGCGTCCAGGTGCTTTCGCTTCACGCTCTCTATCTGAAGCCGAATGCAATTATGCACAAATCGATCGCGAAGCACTTGCAATAGTGTTTGGCATTAAGATGTTTCATGATTACCTATTTGGTAGAACATTCACCCTGATGACGGACTGTTGACCGTTAACTCACATGTTCTCCCCGAAGAAGGCAGTACCTCCTATTGCAGCAGCGCATATTCACCGCTGTACACTTGTTCTTGGTGCTCACTCGTTCGATATCATATACAAGCCAGCAGCTGAGCACACAAACACCATTTAACAAGATTTAACACGATTGCCATCTCAAACAACAAGTTCCAGATGGCAAGTGGACAAGGAAGCCATTGGCTTATCAAGAGTCCAAACATTTTCTCATCTATGTGTAGCCCGCTCTTATCTGTCAATTATATTTTTAAAATATTCAGACTACTAGCAGACATATTATGTAGAATATCATTGAAAGGCTAAACAGGTGGTTATGTGTGTGAACATGATATTAGGGTTTTTAATCTGTCTCAAGTAGACACACTCACTGTAAGCTCTCAAGCGATCGCTCACGGAAACTCGTGTAAATCCGGTTTTCTGCAAAGTGTATCTGCACACATATAATGGTTGGAAAAACTGTACAGATGTATCAGAATAAATCAGACCGTACTACATTCGTCGAAATGCAATGTCTATTTCAAACAACATTTTGATGTATGGTCATTACACCAACTAGATGCTGAAGTTGGGTTCTAGAAGAACTGCACGAAACGCACATGGGCATCATCAAGACAACAGCTCTTGCTCGGAGCTACATCTACTGGCCCCACATCTATGATCAAATCGAACAGCATGTAAAGGCGTTTTCAGGTTGTGCTCGACTTGCAGAGCCCAGTACTAGCTCCACTAAATCCGTACGAGTTTCCAAACAGAACGTTACTCCCTTTGTTCATTAGCTGACATCAGATTAAAATTGCTGTGATAGACAAAACGCTGTAAGTGCGGAATTGGCAAAAATCGGATTAGCGAACCATCGACTTCGGCTCTATTCTTAATCAAAGTTTGGTTGCCTTACTTCATCATATTTCTGAGTTAAAACAGTTTGAAATATGCAGTAATTGCAACATGCTGGCAGAGCAAAAACTTTAAAAGCCAATTTTCTCATTTTCACTATCTTTGAAGATACCGCGTTTTCCCTTTGCATGTTACAGTCTAGACCGGTGCAGGCTGTCTGACTTGAGTCATCATGCTTCTTCAGAAAAAGAGTAGCAGTTAGGCTGCTACTAGTTCGTAGCACAGTCTTTTGTGAGCGCAACAAAAACACATCATGACTAACTAAGAAATAATCATTTCATTGTGGACTTCCTGGCTTAAGTAAACAAACAAGTGGATTACGGCCTGAACTGGTAACTAGTACAATTGTTTATGACCAGGGCAAATTGTTCTTATTTGTGGCTTCACTGCATCCTATATGCAGAAATATTTTTAAATTTTAGAAAAAAGTATTTTTTTAGCTGAATGAACCTATTTTTCATGTGCCTTTTGGTTTGTTCCATTTTTGCATGTGCCTTTCTGTAGGGAGATCCATATAACGCATATGTAATTGTAATTTAAACTGAAGTATTGTCATTGTAATTGATTTGACATCTGCATATATAATGCGCACATACATACATGGGTACGTATATTCGTACGTGCATGCGTGCGTACGTACGTACGTAGGTACATACATACATATATACATAC
>BSQZ01000002.1:2295000-2310000 GCA_033239005.1 Lamellibrachia satsuma | reverse complement strand
TACCAGACTTTCGCCCGCGTCGACGCTTACAAATACTCGGCGTCAGACTATAGAACAAGAGCACACACAAAATAGTTAGCCAACCCTCAGAAGAAAGGCTTAAATGCTTATTAAACCAGCGCCACACAGTAGTTATCACGGCTCGAAAATACTCTAGCCACATGTATACCTGGCTAACATAGAGTTATTAGCATAAATGTAAGAAGAAGAATGTATCTAACTCATCCCCTGGCAGATGTAGTCATTCAAACACCAACTTGACTTCTCAGGAAACATGTTACGATTGCAGCACTAACATTATTAATCCAAATCCAAATCCACCTTTGTTCGTAGTCAGATACCTATCTATACAGCTGCGTAAATTGATGAAAGCTGATGTTAAATTTATCAGCTGGCCGGACACGCAGAAATACGTACGATTAATAATATTGATGTGGCTTCCACGAGTGATAGAAACTCGCTAATGATGTTTTATTCATTTCTGTTTAATGTAAACTTGCCCAAATCCCAAACCTCTGTTTGTAGTCAGGTCTATTCAGTTGAGTGAATTGAGGAAACGTGGGGCTAGGCCCTTCAACCTGCTGTATCAGCTGGCCGGATACACACGGAATTACATTTGATTAATAACATTGCTGTGGCTTCCGTGAGCTATGGACATTCACTAGTACTAATTATCACAGCTTTGGCCGCGGGCGGGTTGCATTGCCTGTGCTCAATCCCTATATCAGAAGAAAAAACATTGACGCAGGCAACACACCTAGTGACATAATAACAAGTGTACAGTATATTGAACACAAATAAATAAAACATTTTAATAAACAAACATGCGACGGATTGTGTGTGTGTGTGTGTGTGTGTGTGTGTGTGTGTGTGTGTGTGTGTGTGTGTGTGTGTGTGTGTGTGTGTGTGTGTGTGTGTGTGTGTGTGTGTGTGTGTGTGTGTGTGTGTGTGTGTGTGTGTGTGTGTGTGTGTGTATATATATATACGTCAGCCAGCAACTCGGATTGCGTTTATATAACTGAACAAGTACAATGCGGATGGGTGGGGCCTGACAGAGTCGGACACGGATAAACTAGGAAGCAGCTCCTCTCACTCATTGGGATTTACTGGCCACAGAGGATAAGCAACGTGAAGTTGCATGAACGGGTTGGTGCCGTCAAACAAGCATAGATGTGATGGACATGCGATGGCGGATATATATATATATATATATATATATATATATATATATATATATATATATATATATATATATATATATATATATATATATATATATATATATATATATATATATATATATATATATATATATATATATATATATATATATATATATATATATATATATATATATATATATATATATATATATATATATATATATATATAGCAGTTAGTGAATGGAGAAACATCTGCACAAAAGGTCAAATACTACACAAGCTACTCATATTCACTTAACATAACTATAACTGAAATTACACAATGTAAAAAAGCAGGGGCATTTAGGGCAACAATGACACCAATAATTGATGGAGTAAATATATCAGGCTACTATAAACAATTAAATGTTGGAGTCATACTATAAGATCCAAAATGAGTAGTTCAGTTCAGTGTTTACCATGAAATATGTAAGTTACTTCGGGTGTTAGTTACCACATTTGAGATTAATTATTTAAGGAAGGTATTTCTGACTCCTAAAATTAAGAATGTGAAGGCACTATTTTACATGTAGTCAATACCCCAAAAATGTGCTAGATTAAACTGTATAGCAAATTGGTTTACCACTATGGGGATATTTCAAGTTATCAATAGATGAGGGAATATTACTGTAAAATGGTTTAAAGCACATATTACACGGTTGTTAAAAAATTACTCATGAACAAGTCAAAGTATTGCGTGTGGCCACTAATTGATTGTTTTATATGACAGTTCGTAAACAAAGTTGGAAATTTATATTGACAAGAGTACACACATAGGTATAATGTACATTATACAGCAATGAATGTGTACCATAGCAGTCTGAAAACGTTATTAATCGATTTGATCACTGCAGTAACAGTTGGCGCGTACGTCGTTATGTGCAATTCATTTGTTATTTACTTTGTTATATAACTTTTTTGCTGACGTGGACTCACTCACACTCTGGCTCACAGATAATACAGTATATGCACAACCATGTGTTTTTAAGTTTCAGCTGATACGGGAGGTGCGAAGTTTCATACGGTCATTTTGGGAAACTGGTTTACCTTAACATGGTCACTGACTGTGCGTCGTGTCGCGCATAGTTTGCAATGATATATTTGTGAATGAAATAGGCTTGTAATTATAATATTTTTGTAGTAACTTCATTATAATAATTTTATTAAAATGGCAACTATAACAGTTGAATTATACAATTGGCACAGTAACACGGTGTAAACTGGGTGCAATGCAATTATTTGATTTTCAAATCATAAAGCGAACTTTAGGGAATATTAACAAAAAACAAACGTCAATGGCATCATGCTATGCAACATTCCAATGTAATTACCATCAACGCAGGGAAACTAAAGTAGATATGTTGGTTAGATTTGTTCCACTAAGACAAGTATCCACTTGTGATGGTTACATTTCACTATTATGCACATTATTGTTTTTCAACATGCATAAAACAAAACAATCGTAATTTTCAATATGGCAACCAATTGTGTTGTGCCTTGTGACTCTGGTATTTGTTTTTATTTTAAATTATATAATCAACGATCAACAACGAGGCAGGACACAATACTTATTGTGCCAAAATGGCAACGGCATGTGTTGCCTTGTTGTCTTGTCTCGTTCTGATCTGCTCAACCCGATCTGGTAGCAAATATATCGGATGGCAGCAGTGAAACAAAAACGGTCAACAAGCTGGCTGGCTGCTACATCCAAATACAGGGTTGGGCGTTTTGGGCCGCTGTTCCCGGGGAAGTCTTAACACTAAGTATTATTATGTTACTGATGAACAACTGATGAATTGTTTTCACAGTTTAATATAAAATGACAACAATGAGTACACAGAAAATCGGACTATTATAAAAGAAAATAAATGTTGGAAACATAATATAATATGGGTTTCAAGTTACACAGTTCATAAATTAGTATTTTAGCTCAGTGGATAACACGAAATAGATAATTTCACTACATGCTTTACATGTGTACTTACTAAATTTGATGGAGGAAAACACAATTATTTAGAGAAATGGTAACCAAGTACAATAAGAAGGCGTCACCTGGAGTTAATATCATACCATTACAAAAGTTTCAGGAAACTGTACAGCAAATTAGTATACCTCTAGCAAAAACTTTCAAATTGTCACTAAATGATATGTCAGTACCTTTTCAATGGATACAACAAACATTGTTTGATAAGGACAGAGGAACACGTCAAAAGTAGTGCATTTACCAACAACTTGCTTGATACGATAATGCGCACACAACGTTGGTGACATTTTATTGACACGAACACCGACACATAATACGAAAATGTACATTCATACAATATATAATATTTGAATTATAACAAGCGTTGACTATGTACTATGACAATACAACAAAGTTATTAATATATTTGTTCAATACAACAACAATTGGTTCATACGCCGTTATGTGCATTCTGCATTAGTTATAATATAGTAAGTATTCCAAAAAAAGCTCAACACAACTATTTGATGTTGATATATCCTGACATGATAATCACATACAACTCTGTATCGACAATCAAGGTCCTATACACAACTACCAAACCAACAAACCACCACATTGATATATGTTATAATAATCATTGGCCAAATACGTAGTTATGTTTAACAGTGGTATACATTTGGCTACTACTAAATACGTGTGTAAAACCACCACCACTGTCAATGATATTTTCATAAGTCACTCTTAGATATCTTCACATTCACATCGTTCACGACGAAGGTATATGTGTACTACCTAAATACAAAATCCTGTGTTACTTAAATGTTAAATGTCTGCTGCCAGAAATAATCGACATGATGAAGGTACATTTATTTGATATCTGTTTTAATGTATCATTGAATTTGATTGAGATAAATTTAGGATACAATATATATATATATATATATTTATACATATATATATATATATATATATATATATATATATATATATATATATATATATATATATATTATCTATAATATATATATATATATATATATATATATATATATATATATATATATATATATATATATATATATATATATATATATATATATATATATATATATATATATATATATATATATATATATATATATATATATGTATATATATATATATGTATATATATATATATATATATATATATATATATATATATATATATATATATATATATTATATATATATATATTATTGATGACTTTATATATATTATTGATGACTTTTGATGACATTACATCTACTAGAGCACAAATATTTTCATAAAACCGAAGTTGTTATGCTTTCTGTGTTAATTGGCGTTGAACTTACACAACAATTCAACAACGGATGAAGCGGAATTTGCAAAGGTGGAATTTTATCAATTATTCTATGTAATCTTAAAGACAATAACGGCAACTACACATATGTCGTTAGGTATAGCTATACAGTAATGTTGAATACCTTTCATGTTAACACATTTTGTATGTACCCCATAGAGGAGTATAGATAAACGCATGTCAAATCTTATGTAGTCCAACGATACATCAGTAAAACGTTGTGACAATGACTAATTGTTTCATCCGAACAAATGGACCGTTGAATGGGTTCTTAACACAGATAAAAATCGCTGTGTGGAGATTTCAAACCATATGAGCCAAACAGCTGCCCCACCGTTGTAAGGCAAGGAACTCGTATGGGTGAATCCTAAGTTTGAGAATATACTCTTCCGCATGGAAAGCACTTGGATGAATGACTTATGGACATAAGCCAGTGCGTGCGCAGACCGAAGAAAGCGGCTCGTTATCACAAATATGAAACAACAACAAACTGACTTATGGACAGAAGCCAGTGTGAATGCAGACCACGGAAAGCGGCTCGTTAACACAAATGCGAAGCAGCAATTATTTGATTTATGAATGGCAGCCAGTGTGTATGAAGATCGAGGAAAGCGGATCGTTGGCTCAAATATAAAGCAACAACTAAGTGAGGACACTAAATGGTTTCATGACGCACTGAGAAGCATCGCTCGATATCCTTCATTGATCTATGGAAAGGAACCGCTTGCGTCAAACAGAATGCACACACAACAATCAAAGGCTGATATAACGTAATTGCAACGAAATGTTGAATATCCTCAAGCATGATTTATTCCCAATCCCGCTTTCACTGGCCAATTATGGATTTGAGATGAACTCAACAGTAATCGCAGTGCTAATCAGCATGTTGATGATTGGACATCGACCATCCTCAGAAGAGCTCATAGAAAGCCTCGTGAGTGTCAAACACTTGGCCACTACGCTGATGTGTTCATACAAAATGTATCACGTCACTGTGGACATAACTCAACAAGAGTTGATTAGGAATTTGCGACATTGGGGAGGATTCAATCAAGGCAGTGACCCAGTCAAAGTGAGTGGGCAAGAAGAAGCTAATTCTCAAACTCTTCGATGGACAACATGTGCGACATCCAGAGGTGTGGAGCCAATTCATTGACTTGGATACGAACTTAACCGGATTGTATCCGTGGTACACATGGAGAAGGGGAGCGAGGTCGCCATAAAGAAGAATGGTAGGAGCTGGTAACAGGAGGCAGAGTCTCTGATGCTACAGATGTGAGGTTTGCAAGGCGAGAAAATGTCAGTCTTCGAGGAATCTGTGAAGAGGCTGACACAAGGCTGATACTATTTTCATGTGAAGCAGTTAACTGTGGACAAGAAAGAGTGCTAGTTGTCTGCCTGCAGAGAAACAGATTTCATATGCTTTTGTTGCCCATCATACCAACAAAAGCGGCGGAAGTGTGGAAGATCTCTGGAACGTCAAAGAAGCGGAAATGTTGCCCCATACATGCAGTGTACACGTACACGTCCTGTCTTTGACGAACAACCATCTCAGTTTCCATGCTGACCTGATGTTAGTGCGCAGGTGCACTTGCAACTGGTGGTGTGATGCTAACGGCTGTGATGCTATCGGCTGTCGCAACCCTGTCAACTGTCTAATATACTTGTATACATATATTATACAATGTGTTCAACATTCTTTCCAACTAAGCAAATGTGTTTCGTGAAAAAAGTACTGTTGTGTTACATCATGCCATACATTTTACATTTGTGAACTTGATAATTACCGGCAAATTTCAATTCGAGGGCGGCGTCCAAACCACACCCCTGTGAATAATCTAACGTGGATTTTTGCTATCAACATCTACAATCTATGTTTTTAGTAGTGATGTATATGTTTCCTGAATTAATTAGGTTTAATAAATCTGTCCATGCGATTGATCTCTTTAAAATTATATTGACATTGTTTGTTTTGTGAATCCCAAAGTATATTTCAACCACACTCGATATTTGTTTCGACTATAATATTCGTTTGATTAGATTAACCATTTCGCAGCTTTGATTAAACAATCCATTTTATGATTTGGAAGATATTTTATATTTTCATTACACCTACCTAAACGCTACACGAGTTATGTTAAATATGTTGAACTTGAGACAATGCTGAATTTTGTGTTTCGCCTTGTTCTGCTGGGGCACTCGTAGCAACCTTGTTTTTTATGCACCATGGAAACGTTTTTTTCAGGCTTAGTCGAAATGATGGCATTAAAACCAGGTAGACAAAGGGATTGACGACAGAATTGAAAACCGATAAAAACACGCCGACCTTCTGTACAGTCGAGCCGAATTCGTATTCCACCACGCCGGTGTATCCGAGGACGTATGCCCATGCGTCGAAACCGATGGCGAAGACAAATATTACTGTTAATGTAAAGGCTGTCTTCGTAATAGTCGACTGTGCGGAATCGATGGCTTTTGAGCAGCCCATATCTGTTGAGTTTTTTTTTCTATATAGCGTTATTATAACTTTGCCATAAAGACAAACGTAAGAAGTTACCGGCAACACATATACGGCAAAAAACCAAACCAGACAGTAGGCGTAGAACAGTTGTTCGCCAATAGGTCCTTGTATGAGGAATTCACTAAGGCAGACACCGTCGTCGAAATGTACTTGAAAGAAAGACGGTAGAATGATGATTATGTTTGCAATGTACAGAGCAGCAATGCTGTAATACACGTGTTGTCTTTGAACGTGATTGTACACAAAAGGGCGACATACCGCCATGTATCTATCGACAGCGATAGCGGCAAGATTCCACACAGATAACAAAATGGCACCCCAGAAGGGCCCCTGACCGTGCCAGAGATAACACACGGCAGCATCGACGTACGTGTTTCCGGTCGTCCACATTGGTGGCTGCAGCAGCAGGATTGTTCCCATGGCGCATATCCACGAGTCTACCAGAGCCTGGTGCTTCAGGAGTATGCATGTTGAAGGCAAAAACATGTCACCGTTTCTCACCAGTGTAATAAACGTTATTTTGTTTGCTACATACCCAACAATGGATAGAATGAGCTGGCTGCTGACCACCCACGAACAATCACATGGATTATCGGATCCCCCGGATTGGTTGAAAACGGTGTTGTTCTCTGTTGTAGCTGACACACTGGTGTTCTCTTTATAGGGTTGAGACGTTGTAGCGGTCTGACCGAATTGGCGCGATGTCGTCTTTTCTTTCATTTGCACTGCACCTTGCTCCGTGTTGAATGTTGTTGCATCCTGAGTCCCAGCGGTACCTGCCGATGTCTGCGGCGTCTTCATTGTTACGTTTTTGGGTCGTGTGGACCAACTTGTGGAAGGTGCGAATCCGCTTAATTGGCCACTTCCAGACTGAAGCAGTAGGCATGCCAGTATTGTCACCCGCAGCACCATGGTGAATCGAACGTGACTGATATTTTATAGGAATACGTCAATGTCCATCTATGTTATACCACCTCTGAAGATCAACCACACAACCGTGTATAATGTCGATTCAGTACCTTACTTGTCTTATACATTCACTGTTAGTAATCGACTATTTCCATGCGCCGATTTTGTTTACTATGAGATACGAGTTTCGATGTATTACTGCAGTCACGTTCTCACAATCTCATGTCCCTATGTTTTTCTCTATTCCGGAATTTGCCAACTTCCATCAGACTATACGTGTTGTGTGCAAACCTGTCCGTGACAAGTTGACAACGGACACATTTCAATGGCGGTATATATACGCGCATCATGAGTGGCTGTGATTGGTCGATTCACGTTGGTGGCGGCTGTGACGGCGGCGCTGGTGGTATTACGATACTTAAGAAAACCCTGGATGACCTATATTTTACCGGTGTTTTATTACCTTCGCATATCCCGACGTGCGTGACACAACCGCCGTGACATGTTCGAAATTAACGTAGTACCTGTATTTGGTATGATCGTATGCTTAATTACCGGAAATAAGAGGTATTTTTTTTCTTCGGTCAGTAGACGGTGCCGGTATAGGTGTGTATCTCCTAGAGTTTTACGTAATCATATCAACAATGTTTTATTGTTAGACCTACTGTCCGAAAACACCACTTATTAGATTAATTCACATTGGCGCTATATAGAGCGCATATGCTGAGAGCATTTTACGCTATTCAGTTAGCTTGATTGTTTACACATTTTGGACAAACGTCCGTTTTTTCGTAGTAGAGGGGAAGCCCAGTTAACTGTCACGATGTTGTGAAAGCATCGGACTTCGGCGTCACATCGCGGATTCTGGTTAATATTGGAGCGCCTCGGCGTCAACAGTGGCGTCGCACTGTGGGCCGGAAACGAGGCAATAGTGATAACGTCGTATTGTACCGCCACACCTCACAACGGGTGATGTTGATTTAATACGTCGAAATACTTATTTATTACCAACACTACTACCTTATAGCTGTTTGTATGAAACATGTTGAAAAGTGATTGTCATGCATGTCATATAGTCAGTCGTGTATATTTGTAATGTACTTAAGAAAGGTCCTGTCTTGTGTGGAAGAAGAGATGGTTGATTTACACGACAGTGAAATGGGATCAGTGATAAAGAAGAAGGGAAACGCATCGACTACTTGCATCGGTGCCAGCCTCACTCAGGCCAGCAAGGTCAAAGAACACAATGATAACAAGGCTCTCTTGTAGAGGTTCTTATCGTTTGAAAGGGACTTTGCTTAGGAATTATCCGGCAACTGAGACCAGGGAGAACGAAGAAGTTGTCACATTCAGCCCCGTCGCCCTTCTTAAAAGCCAGTGACGATCGTGTCATCCTTCAGTTCGTGAAGTTTTACTCATCATTCCGCGAAACCTCTAAATGAGTTGAAATAGGCAGCGATTTAGGGTTGCTCCTGCCTGCTTATATACCAAGAAATTACAGATGTTGTTAAATTTTGGGAAATATAAATGCCTATATACAAGACATGGGAACTTGGATGTAAACTGTTTTGGGTACTACTGTAAAACAAAAGGATATTTAGAATATTGTACACAAACGTGGAGAACATATCGTGAGAAGGATATAGACACGCTTGAAGGCATACAGAGGAGAGCAACTAAATTATTCCAGAACTGAGACTTTAGTAATGAAGAACGCATGAAAGAATGTGGTTTAACAACTCTAGAGACAAGAAGGGCAAGAGAATATCAGATTGAAGTTTTTAATATATTGGATGGGTATAAAAAATATTGATAGAAATATGTTTTTCTCACTCAAGAAAGATAGCACAACTAGAGGACATGAGGTAAATTTAGTACATGATCAAGGTATATTCGATATCAGGAAGTATACGTTCTCAAAGAGGAAAATAAATTAATGGATCGCATTGTCAAAAGATTGTATAACTGCTAGCAGCGTGAATATGTTTTAAAACAAGATTGAGACATGTCTCAGGAGGGCGGGTTACACGTAGAACAACATATTCGCGGCATTTTCTACCCATAATTGGTTATTAATGACACGAATGATGGTCATACCCAATCATGATGCTTTCATGAGCGTCGGCAGCCACTGAATGCATGATCTCTGCTGGGAACAATCAACGGGTACTTTAGATTTCCAGTTAAATGCGCTGTCCGGAATATACCCCATTAATAATGACATCAATATTTATAGAATGCTAGCTAAGCTGCAATTACACGTTCCGAAAAGCGGATATTTTTTTAACAACACATTTATTTTACAAATGCTTGCAAACACTCATCTTAATATTTATCAATTTTAGCACAAAATTGTTGATGAGGTAAAACAATACATTATTAATTTAACTAATGCAATTACAAAGCACATTATTATTAACCGTAAATGTGCGAATATGTTGTGCTATAAACTGTCTATTTTCCTTCGTGATAATAATACTGTGAAATCAATTCGGTCTTATGGGCCTCTGGGTCCGAAGAGGATTGGTGCGGTGAGGTGAAGAACAACTATCCCGTGTTGGAAGTACGAAGACGATGTCGCTGTTGAATACCAGAAGCAGGTGACGGTTAGGTACGAAGAGTTCAGTGAAGAAATTTGTGGTTTGGAGTAAGACTAGAAAACGTACAAAGAGGCATTTGTGGGAGTTGCAGAGGAGATATATGGAAGGCCGGAGTGTCAAGGAGTAGTAACCAAGGATGGTGGACAAGCAAAGTTACAGAGGTAGTATGCGTAAAGAAGGAAACTTGAAAGAATTAGAGAAGACCAAGGAGAAAAGAAATCAGCCGTATGCAAGAATGATACACACATACAAAGAAAGCAGCAAAGAGAGCTGTTGATAAGGTGAGGAGAGATATGGAAGCAGACGTATACAGCAAGCTAGATGAGGATAGTGGAAAGAAGATGATATACAAAATGGCCATAGACAGGGAGGAGAATAGTAAAGACGTGAAGGGTGGGATGGTGACCAATGATAGAAATGGGAAGTTAGGGACAGAACAAGAGGCAGTGCTGAAGATCTGGGAAAGCTACTTCAAGGAGCTACTGAACCAGGAAGGAAATACCAACATTCTGGAATTACCATCGTTTGTAGAGGGGAAAATGGAGTTAACTGATATTACGGATACAGAGATGCAAACCGGGATGAAAGGGATGAAGAAAGTAAGAGCACCTGGTACCGATGAGATGCATGTGGAGATGGTAAAGGCAGCGGGGGAGAGTGGAATCAGCTGGATAAAGAGGCTGCTGAATACATGTATGAGACAAGGTTTAAGTCCAGAGGAGTGGCGGAAATAACTACTTGTCCCAATATGGAAGAGGAAGGGATCACACTTCTAAGTCACATCATGAAGCTGCTGGAGAGGATCCTGGATGGGTGGATCCGAAAGGGAGTAGAGCGAGAATTTGGTGAAGAACAACAGGGATTCAGAAGAGAGCTGATGTGGAAAAAACATCAAGCAACGTGCCTACAATCAAGACGTCACAAAATGTCTCCTGACCATATGGAGTCCATGCGAAAAAGAGCAAAAGAGAGCAGTGACCAACCTGGCAGTGTCTAAACCGCCCCATCACTTGGGTTAGGCGCTGCAGACACCTGATGCAGAGGTGGTGGTATAACCAGTGTGTCAATAAGAATGTGTACAACTCCTGGGTCAGAGTCAGTGTACGGCATTGGGGGCAGTGTACAGCAGTGGGGGCAGTGTACGGCAGTGGGGGCAGTGTATCGAGACGAGAAGAAGAAGTCCCCTGTTGCCTTTTCCACCTACGTTATCGCATTGTATTCCCCTCTACGTACATACTGTTCGACTGCTAATTAGAGTATAAACTCATTGTTATATTAAGAAATAAGGAAATCGTTTTTATGACAACGGGATACCGCCGATAAGAAATCGGCTTAGACTATATTACTTAATTTCATCTCTTCAAATTGAGGCTCAATGTCGCACATTGTGAATGGACACGGTCTTCCTGGAATCGTGAGCAGATGTTGTAGAGACTGTCAACAATTGAAAACAAATGTACAATTGGTGTGTTGTTAAGGCAGAAGATGTTATCTTCGAAGCAAACCGCTACCTCGAAACTCATCCTGCTCCTCCTCCACCCGCCGCGCCGCCAGCAGTCGCCACGTCGAGTGGTTCCAAGCTCTCTTTTCGTTCAACGACACAAGAAAACTGCCAGTTGTGTTTTCAGCAGGTGGAGGACGTCTTCACTGTGCAAGATATATCGTCGCAAATCAAAAAGTTTGCGGCACTTACTACCTTGTTGTCGGAAGAAGAGGCATTCGTGATCAGAAATATGACGATGAGGAGGAGGAACAAATGTTTTCGATGCGACGAAGATTCGGCGTTATGGACTCACCGTCCTTCTGAGACTGGCGCGTGCAGTGGCCATGGGCGGTATCGCCACGGACGATAAACCGTCTCAGTGGATGGCTCGACTCCGGCAAGTCTGGGACCGAGAAGATATTGAACGCTGTGGTTCAGCGGTTTCCGTTCTGCCGCCATCACCGGAAGAAAATTGCCATCCCAGACCTACTGAAAATATCTTGTCTTCTGCAATTGGGCAACGCCTCCGCACATTCGGCCGGAGCAGGGCTACTTTTAGATCCATGGATCGAACATGCTCTCACCACATTATCGTGGCAGACTTGGTCCGTCCCATTTTGGGAATGGACTTTTTCCAAGATTGTGAAGGAAAACGCTTCCTACACGGTGATTCCCACTACCAGCCCGCTTACAGGCAAGTGGTCTTGCATTACAGAATACGCTGATCGCTGTGCGGAAGTCCACGACGACAAACATGCTCGGTTGTAGATGGATTTTCGTGAAGGCACAAATCCCAGCATGGGCAAAATTGTTTCCATGACTACACTTCTCCACACTACGATGGAGGGTCCACCCGGTATACAAGCCATGAAGGAAGCTTCATGGCGAAAAGAAGGCACGGCTCCTTCTCGTCTTCATTCCCATCAACGTATATGGCAATGAGGCATACGCCACGCTTGTCATGACACTTCACAGGCATCATGCATTCGCATTAGTCAACTTTACGATATCGCCTTGTCGCAGACGTCTTGTCGCGGCAATGTGATTATTCTGTTTCCCACCCCCATGTGATAAATGTCCAATCTACACTGATCCATTTCTTTTTTTACCTCATGTTGTCTAGTTCTACTATTTTTATTGAGTGAGAAAAACATATTGCATTAAATATTTTTATACCCATTCAATATATTTAAAACTTTAATTTGTTCCCCCCTTAACATCTGTGTCTCTATGGTTGTTAAACTACATTATTTTAGGCTTTCTTCATAACTAAGAGGTCCACACCAGTAACTGCAGCCACTTAGGATGACAATCGTGTCGCCATCAATCGGTAGTCGGTCTGAGAAAGAGAGCTAAGTGCTGTTGAAAAGTGTCGAAGAAAAAAGTTGAAAATTAAATGGGGAAAACGATGAAAATAAATATATATATATATATATATATATATATATATATATATATATATATATATATATATATATATATATATATATATATATATATATATATATATATATCACTGCATTTAATGGAGATACGAAATGTTCTCGAGCATAAGTTCTGGTTTACAGTGCGATTTGTGAAGTAAGTATTACACGAGGTGAATTCGTTCAAGCCATTAAATCTGCTTCATCGATTTGATGAGCGCATCTAAGAAGTAATACTACTTTGTTTGCGCACATGCGACGAAACCCACGCATGGTCAAACTACATGTTGGGTCACGGCGATGTTTTCTCAACACAAACATTTCATATATCTGCAAAATTATTGATTGTTTACCGACTAAAAGGCCAGATGGTTGTGTGCTCACCAGTAGAGCCTGTAATATATATTGTTATCGTGCCTTGCTCTTTTCTCTTCGAGATAACCATCCTTACTCTTGTGGCTTCCATCGTACACCGGGATATACCACATTGTTTGTGTTTCTTGCATGGCTATGTATTTCACACGGCAGCACTGGCTCAAAACATATAGTGTCGTCCCATGTCGTTCCAACATGAAGTTGAGAACGAACCTGGTTTGTAAATGGGATGTTCAGCTGTATATATGAAGGTTTTGCATGCATTAATGCAGTGTAGACTGACTATGACGCCATGTTTCGTCGATCGTACTCAAGCGGTGTCTGGTCGCATTGATCAATTCAACTTGTGTTGTGATGGTGCGAGTGTGTCACGTTTGCTTCCAAATTAATGACGGACGGCACGTAGGTAGTAGGTGTAAAAACAAATTAATGAAGTACATGGTCTGAACCTTTAGTTATGTTCGTATTGGAATGGTTGAAAGTTCCATTGAAATTGTGTGTGATGTTCGAATGATAAAAGTACACATATAGGCTTACATATATGTGACTGCATATGTGATCAGCCATGCGGCGCCACTGGCCTCTTCTGGGAGCGGGTATTCTTCTAGCTAGGAGCAGCCATGCGGCGCCACTGGCGTCGTCTGGGAGCGGATCTTCTTCTATATAGGAGAAGCCAGGCGGCGCCACTGGCGTCTTCTGGAAGCGGATCTTCTTCTAGATAGCAGCAGCCATGCGGCGTGACTGGAGTCTTCTGGGAGCGGATCTTCTTATAGATAGGAGCAGCCATGCGGCAACACTGGCGTCTTCTGGGAGCGGATCTTCTTCTAGATAGGAGCAGCCATGGGCGCCACTGGCTTGGTGAAAAAGTATTCCAAGCGTTAATTTTGGAGAGTGGAGAAATTTGGTTGACGAGAAGTGTCCATGTCAGGACCTGCGTGCATGCGGTTGTGTGGGTGTCCTAACTTTCTCTTCGTCACACGTTAAGTCAACATTTATGTTGGTTCCTTATTTTCCTTGTTGTGTTCATTCCTTCGTGTTATCAGCCAATCTACTGTTAACGTTTGCCTATACAATTAGCCTGTTGATAACACTGTAAAGCTTTATTCACTATACACACACGCGCGCGCACACACAGTACTACGCATATACACGAAAC